>KV737061.1:17030-30956 GCA_000500225.2 Phytophthora pinifolia | reverse complement strand
GTAAAGCTGGAAGAGGTGCGCAAGAAGCGCCCAAGGAGGCCCTGCTGGAGCCGCCCCATGTACTGGAGGAAGAGATTGAGCGAGCTGCGAGAGACGTGGTCCGTGCGGCAACAGTGCAGCGGGTGGAAGCTGCTGAGCTGAGCGTTGTGCAATTCACCGACGAAGATGTGAGGCGAGAACAAGAGAAGTCAGTACTTTGAAGCAGCGTGGCTCGTACCGCGGACAGAGGGTGTTCACTGCGGAGGACGGCCTGGTGCACGCAGAAGGCGAAGGCGGTGAGAGCAGAATGATATTGCCAGCAGTGTACTGGGCCCTCGCTTTTAAGGAAGCGCACGATAGCATTTGGGCCGGTCACTTGCGAGGTCCGCCGACCCTCGAACGGCTGAGAAGGCTGTACTGGTGGCCTCGCATGAAGGAGGCCGTGCACCATTGGGTCGCCGCGTGCCAGGACTGAGGGTCGAGGAAGGCCAGGCCCAAGGCAGTTGTTCCGCCGCTACGGAGCGTGCGGACCGGAGACGTGTGCGATCGTTGGGCTGTTGACGTGGCTGGGCCCCTACCCGAGACGATTCATGGGAATCGGTACGTCATCGCCGCTGTGAAGTACACCATTACGCCGTAGCTGAGGCCGTGCCCGACGGCCATCGCTAAATTCCTGATGAACCGGGTCGTATTGGTATACGGACCCATGCGGGAGATAATGATGGATGGCGCGATGGAATTTGGCAGCAAGGTTACTGCCGAGTTGCTGGCACTCATGCAGGTGAAGCAGGCGACGCCAATGCCCTACCGTCCCAACCTGCTGGGTCTGGTAGAACGGTTCCACCGTACGTGGAAGGACATCGTGAGCTTGTACGTCGATGAGGAGCAGACCGACTGGGACGACTTCGTGCCAAGCGCGCTCTACGCGTACAATTCGGCGAAGCATGCAACGCACGGTTTCCAACCCAACGAGCTTATGATGGGGCGCAAGTTGAGAGCGCCAGCGGAATTGCTGCGACGGAGTCGACTGGTCTACCCGCACAGTACACTTGCGAAGTACCATGAAGTGCTAATGAGGGATCTGGAGACAGCACGAGAGCTGTCTGCCATGGCTTTGCAGAAGGAGCAGGCACGCCAAGCGATTTACTACAACAGACGCAACGTGCGCCAGCATGATGAGTTACGCCCAGATCAGCTGGTTTGGATTTATCGGCCCGCCCGAGGCCCGGGCATCACGAAGTTTGGACATCGATGGCGTGGGCCAGGGCAAATTATCGAGCCGGCGGGCTACGACAACTTCCGCGTGAAAATGCTGGAATCGGGGCGTGAATTGGTCATTCACTGCTCATTCATGTTGCCGTTTTACTATCCGGTGAATCTGCTGGACCAGATGGCCAAGGACATCGCGCTGGACTTGCGAGAGGAAGCCATTGCTGCTGCAGATATCGATGAAAGTGACACCTCTGACAACGAGCGTGAGAGAGACGCGGCTGACACGGGAGACGCTGAGCAAGAACCAGACGACAATGGCGTAGACACGGCCGAGTTCGTGGAAGCCGAGCCGCCCAGCACCACCATGATGAGGGCCCGCATCGCGGCGCCGGATGGCAGCCTGGCGAGAAGCGGGCCAGAGCAGTCATCGCCTTCAACGGCAGACGTGAGTGGGGCGGTCGGTGGGGCACGCGCAGGCCAAAAGCGGAAACGGACGCACCAGAAGAGAGCCCGAGTGCAGTCAGCGTGCCTGGTGCACCACTAGAGAGAGCGAGAAAGAAGCTCCGGTCAACAGTGAGTACCAGCGACAGTGGTCAGACAGATAGCGCGGCCAGTCGTACCCGCGCGAGGATCAGGCAAGTGACGCAGGCGTACGAGTCAACCAGCGCAGCGAGAGTCCCGTGCGAGCGTATGCGCGAGGTGGAGCTCTCGAGCCGACACCAGACGCAGGTACCGACCAAGGAGGTGGCGGCCAGCTGACAGCAGAAAACCCGATAGTGAGTGGAGCAGAGTCAGCGAGCGAGCAACCAAGAAACGTGGAACAGCAGCGCGTACCGGACGAGGAAGATGAAGTCCGTGTCTACGTGTTCGCAGGGCAAGGCCGCCGAGTTGTCGATAGTCTGGTGTCTCGTCGGCCGCGACTGGAGCGCCTACAGCCCGGAGAGAAGGTTGTAGAGGTACGAGGTCGACGCTACAGGACACGCACTGGCAGGTATGTGCTGGAGTTCGAAGTGCTGCGCTTGGAGGGAGACAGTGCAGCACAGCCAGAGAGAATGTGGGCGGATCAACGAGACTACGAGCAATTGTGGCTGGACGGACGCCTCTGCACGACAGGGAGCGACAGCGAGGACGACGAAGGATCAGAGCCCGAAGCAGCACACCTGGACGAATCGGGGACGATTCGTACTAGGGGAAGAGAGTAATAAGTCGGGTTGACTTATGGAGTGACAGCGTGCCGTCGCCCCGCCAGCAGCATAGCAGGAGGACAGCGGGGCGGAGGACGAACGTGCAGCGAGGACAGCAGCAGGAAGAACAAGTGTATATCAAGCGGCAGCAGGGACAGCGACAGCGGGACGACACAGGAAAATCAACAGCAGGACGACGCAGGCTGGTGGTGGGCCCAGTGGCCGACGGTTTGACCCGTGGGTTAGCGCCACCACCTGGCCGCAGAAGATCTCGAGCATGAGAGGTCGCCGAGGGCCTGCCGAGCGATGGACGATCGAGAGCCGTCCAGGCAATGGGTGCGAACCCACCAAGACCCCCAGCGCGAATGCAGAGTAGAAGATAGCAGGCAGTTCGTCTTTTGCCAAGCAGCAAAGAAGAGCTAACAGATAAAGAAGCAACCGCGGAAGCCCGCATACGTGAACTCTCAGAGAAGCCACCGCCAAGGTTCGAAGTGTGCGAAGAATAGGAGACGGGTAGTTTAGTCCCGTATACTGGTAGTCGAGCCCAGTGGTTGTTGTGCGGTAGTCGAGCCCGTCACAGGTCGTTCGACAGTCACACAAGGGTAGTAAAGCCCCCCGGTAGTCGAGCCCCGAAGACAGAGCGGCCTGTACAACCGGTAGTAAGTGTGGGAGAAGATCTTCGGACCTGAAGCAACACCTGCACGGCTAGGAGGAGATTGGACGCTGACTGTTGTGTGTGTATTCGGTGTTAGCGAGGTTGATATTTGCAACAGTCGGTGGACATTGCCACCGGGTATCTGTGCTGTAGCTGAGGACAGACCTGGCAAGGTACGGGGTGTGTGGTGGATCTGAGAGGGAACATTACTCTACTAAAACACTCCAGCCGGAAAGGGATCAGAAAACTTCGGGCAATTATAGAACAGCCATAATTAGCTAATTTATTTATCAATTTTTCGGAAAGCCCAAATTATTTACGGAACTAATCACCATAATTGTTTTTTTCCAGAAAAAGCTCTGCACAATTTCAACAGACCGCTATAACACTTACTAAACAAGAGCCATTAGAAAGGCAGTATTAATATTTTCAGAACTCCTGGGCACGTCTCCGTGAATAACGATGCACGGCGCCCCCTGCTCACTGCAACTCGCGCGCAAGGCAAAGCCAGAACCACGAGAATGAGTTCTAGAAGGCTTCAATTATGGAAAGATCGCGCTGCAGCCGTCTCTGAGCTCTACAACGGGTTCCGTTACATTTGATGTGCATGTACTTCCATCTCTTCAAGGAGACCACGCTAACAACCTAAGTATTCCAGCGGACACTATTGAAAAAATCATCGAAGCGCTTTTGGTACTCTGCCGATCTCCGTCATGAGACGCTTGCCTTGCGCACTGTCCACATCTACACGCTCGATGCGATCGGGATCTTGAGTGCATACCACTCGCGAAACGCACTGTGCTAGCATTCTTCCCCATTGTGACTTCACTTTTTCAACCGTTGCAGTTATTTCTCAGAATTTTGTTCGGATAGCATTTTGCACAGGATAGCAACGAGATCTGTCAGAATAAACTACGGCAACTTACTGTTAGCTGAAGAAGTGACATTAATAAAGGCAAGAAAAGTCTTCTTACAAAACAGTAGGCAGATGCAATTTTTTTCATGGGCTTGTGAAAGGATGTATTCCCCGCTACTACGGTGCACCATGCATGTACGTGCAATGCACAGCATGATGGATATCAACGAGGTTTGTCAGTGCAAACTTGTTTATTCTTGTATTGTAGTTTTGAATCCGGCGAATGTTTGAGTACTGCGAGTGCCGCGTGGTCTCCGAAGATCCTGAACGCAATCATATGCCAGACTAATGTCTACTCATTAACTTCACACAGCTTCAGACACACCGACACTAGTATCCACGAAGACAAGGTTTGCCTCGGCTCTCTCCACGCCGAGACGCGACACCAATGAGGAAAAGCTATAAACACTCGTAGAACCAGCACTGAGCACTGCACATCGTTCGCCACCACTCTGTGGATGACAGGCCTTCTCCAACAGAAGGCGCTTGTCTTCTCATAGATTTTCTTCGCCACGTGATAACAAAATCAGGAAGCGAAACGTGTCGTCTTCACCAAAAACTTCTTGTAGCGCGTTCTACTGCGCAGCGTCAGCGCCCATCGCACACATCGAAGCAGACTCAGGAAAATCCGGGCAGCACTTCGGTGAACTGCGGCTCCTTCTGCTGGGGCACTATAAAAATAGCGAGACGATGGATCCGGCCTGCGCGATCGGACACCTCCGCAATGACTACAGGGTAATCGACCCGGGTAAGCTTGTACGTTGCGTCCAGATGAAGCACAAAAGAGCTAGGATCGCGATCCGCGTGCCGCAGGAGCTTTTTCGTGCTAATGCCCACGATGAATGACTTCCATTCCTGACAACGGGCCTTCCCTCTGCGTCATTTTGCCACGTATACGTGAAGGGAACCGTCTCCGCTTACTTGCCAGTGAAGCCCGAGCTGCGCACCTTCACACGGATCGCCGTCATTACCAGGTTGTATGGCAACGAATGGTGCACGAAGCCCTGCATCACCGAGAGCGGTGATGCCGTTGAGTCGTCCAACCTGAAACGCTGGATCAGCGCGTGCCAAATTCGGGTAGGGCGTAACCCTTGCTCTGCCCAATCGCGCGCAGCATCTTTCATCGGCAACATCATGCGGGGCGGGGTGGGCCAACGCACAGACGTCACATGCGAATTGAGCACATCCACGGCGATCACGTTCAGTAGTTGGCATGCCCGAACACGAGGCATGGAAGTGCGGGCAAAGCAGACACGCATGCGTCACAACAGCAGCGCAGCAGCTGCGTACGCATGGAGTGTGGCGTTGCATCGCTGCAGATGCAGCAATGGCCGACATCGCTTTTAACCACGGTAAACGTCTTGAGCGTATCAAGGAGAATATCGGCGTCAGAGCGTGGGAGTGCGTGTTCTAAATAAGGAAAGGAAAGGCAGGTGAGGAATTTGGCGGATCTGACAAACTCTTATTGGTTGAAATTTGGATACAGGCGCGGTGTGATTGTGGTTTTAGTGTGTGCTGCAAATTAGTGGTGGAAGTGCACTAAAGTCCTTAAGGTGCTGATGTGGTGGTTGTACTATTTGTCGTGGAAATTCGATGCGGTCGGTGCTTGCAACGCAGCGAGAGGTGAAGTGCGGAGGCATATGAACTTTGGCTACAGTACTGCCGTGTCTGCCTGCGCGGGGCTGAAGTCTTGGTCGATTTTGACCACGCGCGATTTGTGGGAGAAATTAATGCAGCCAGAAAATGCGTCCTGAAACAGACATAATGTCCTGCGAACGCAGGACCATGTGTTGGTCACATTCCTTGGATTAAGGACAACGTGCAGGGCACTTTTCCCGCGCTTTTTTGCAGGTCAGTTTACAGGACACATCTAGTGGTGACCACCCACAGTCACGTGGTTCGGAGATAACCGTACTTATATGAATAATCGTACTCAAACGAGTTTCTTAGTATCACAAGTCAAAAGACAGCAAGACAGCGTCGCGGCGCGGCTTGGAGGCGCGGAGGCCTGCTGCGTGGCGGCAAGAACAAACTGCACGACGAGGCGCTGCTGTACGACGAGGAGCTGCTGAACGAAGAGCTGCTCGACCAGGAGGAGCTGCATGAGGAGTGACGCGTGCGAGGTTCTGGTTCGGTTGATGAAGCCGCAGGAATGAAGTTTTAATGCAATGATAGTATATTTCACTACGAAGTACGGAAACTTGCGTGACCTACTTGTGAGCTTTTCGGCGCGTCCGGAAGGCTGTATACTCCGGAGGCACAGAGAGAGTGACGGGGTCAGAGAGCGGAGGTGCTGGGCGACGATGCATCCCGATGTCGTCCAGCATTTGAAGAATTCGTGACGCTTCCTCCTTGGCCTTGTCGACGAACCCGACGAGAGACGGATTGATCCCGAAAGCTTGCTTCGCCCGACGGTTGTTGCTCTCGATCGGGTTGTTCGTCCGGTTTTGCATCTCGACGTCGTGGGCGACGAAATCCACAACGAGGGTGCGAACGTGGTGAGCCATGTACGAACGAAGTAATCCCAAAACTGAGTACACAAGCGAGCAGAGCCCTTGTTCGACACCCACGACATCACGTACGGAATTCCCTTGGCTGCTGGAACGGGTGCGGCGTGATGCTTAAGGTTCCATCGACGAACACAGACGCGCCAGGGTACATCAGCAAGCGGATCAAATCCGGGTGACCCATGCCAATGATGCACTGCCTCTTGCCGTTGTTGTCGTAAAAACGTTGAATTGCACGAATGAACGGTCGTCGGGTTCTGAAACAGACACAACCTGAACGATATCCCTTTTATTGGGTCAAATTATGCGCAGGTCAACTCCTACGCAACTCGCTGTTTGGGGCACCACTGCGCAACTCGCTTTTTGGGTCAACTAATGACCAAAACGTTATCACACCGGGCAGGCTTGTCCGTTTTACCGTAGGTGGGAAGTGTTCGTCCGTTTATCTTACCTAACTTGGGATCAAGCTAGTGGCACACGTCGCATGTTGCTCTGAGCTGGGCGCTCAATTAATTTATAGATCATTGACGACATCGCATCGTAGCCATTCTATAGAAAATCTAAGTATAAGTAGCCAAGCTTCTAAATTTTCACTGATTATAGGTTTGACTGATGAGCACCATGATGAACAACTTACTCTTCAATTTGACAAGCCCCTACTGCCCCGTGCCACCAGCACCAACCTCCAAGCCAACCATCATCGATCAGCACCACAGTGAAGTGCTCGTCTCGACTTCATGTATCGCCTTCATCTTCTCCCCGCACTGGCGCAACGTGGCGATAGCTTCCACTCTGCAGGAATGGTGCCCCGTCTCAGCGACTTGCGTCCCTACATCTTCGAGCGACTTGATGTTGACCATGCCCTTGCACCCGGTCGAGCGGTACGTGGAACACTGGTAGTACGTAGTGTCGTTGCGCTTCGTGTTCACGATATACTTGTAGTCGCTGAACAGCATTGTGGTGGTTGTGGCGGAAATGAAAATGAGGTAAGCTTTGCACTTCTATATAGTACAGCACGGCTGACTGGCTGCGGACCGACATAACCCACATGTCCAAGGTCACAGCAGTCGTGGAACCGAAATTAATATAGAACTAAGTATGCTGTATACTATCGCCAAGTAATATAACTGTACCCGTCATAAAAGCGTAACCAATAAATAGCAAAACTCTCAAAATTAAACGTGGGAATAAGTACTAGCTTTAGAAATGCATTCTGGTGCATGACCTTTTTTCTGGTGCAGGACCTTTTTTAAACGATCTTCTCGCAAAATCGCAGCAACTAATGCTTCTCGAGAAGTCTTCTAATACTTAGACGCTGATACGGCAGCTAGCCCAAGCGTGATCAAGCAAGGCAATCCGCGCCATTTACGCACTTATTAACTGTCTTCGCTTGGCGCGCGCTGTAGTCTATCTTACACATTTATCTACGGCATCTTAGGATGCATTGCGTCGAAGAGGAAGTCAACTGCCTGCGTGTACGTGGTGGGGTCGCGTGCATCGTAGTGCTCCCCTTCAACGTGCAGGATCTTGGACGGCCCTGCGTACTTGCTACACAGCTCGTCGCTCTGTTCCTTGGGCACGTACCGGTCGTTGTTCGCCGCCACGAAAAGTGCTGGGGCGTAGCAGAGCTCGACGAAGTCCACCGGACGCAGCAGCTCAATGTCGACTTCGGTGCGTTTGCGGACGCTCTTGTTAATCGCGCTCATAGCCACCTTCATCACAGCCTTGGGCACAAGAAAACCTTCCTGCTGCATTTCGCGCAGCAGGCCCTCATTCACCTCCTTCATGGAGGCGTAGCCGCTGTCCAGCACCACAGCACGAATGGGCTTCAGCGGCTTATACGCCTGCTGCGGCGTCCGCAGCGTATGCGGCAGCGTCTGCAGCTTGGCCTGCATCTTCTTGTCCGCCGCCCCGGCCGCACGGATCGCGAGGTTCGTCACCACCGGGAACGCCCCCATGCTGTGCGCATAGAGGCAAATGTCTGACACCGACGCATCCTTCTCGATGCTCTGCAGCACGGCGAACAGGTCCAGCGCCTCATTCCAGCCCATGGTGACGTACACGCCGTCTGAGAGCCCGGAGCCGCTGCAGTCGAAGGCCAGCACGGAGAAGCCGCGCTGCAGTGCCGCGTCCCGCACGCGCAGTGCGTCCAGCCGCGAGCCGATGTTGGAGTGCAGGTAGATGAGGCAGGGCGTGACGGCCGGCTTGCCACCACCGGGCGCGAAGAGCTGCCAGTGCGAGCAGCAAACTCGCAGACCGCGATCGTTGCGTACGTCGAAGTCTTTGCGACGCGCCTCCATCACGTCGGTCTGCGTCGGGTCCATGGACACCGAGAAGCGCTCGTCTCCAAGCTCGTAAACGTCGTAGAGCGCGCGCTTGGGGCGGATCACCATCCTCACCACGTTGCGGTAGCCCTTGCCCAGAAGCTGCTTGACGCTGGCGTCACCCGTGCCGCCCAAGCGCTTGAGCTCGCCCTCCAGCTCGCCCTCGGCGAAGATCTCCATCTCGCTCGACACGCCGTTGCCCATGGTAGCAGGAGGGGGTTGAGTATACTAGTCCTGGAAGGCGGAAATGAGACCGCGCATTTGCCGCAAGCGGTTGACAAGTGTGGGACTGACGAAACCCTGTTGAAACGGATTTGCCGATCAGGCTGACCAGTTTGGACGGGTTTATGACGGACCAAAAATCGGTGAGCTCGCAGTGGAGGCATATTTTATTTTATCTGCTGCTTTCAATAGCGGCCAGACCGCTGACCATGGCGTCGGTGTTGACACTTGGGAGCTCTGGAGTAGAAGATCCCCTCGCAGCAGCTTGGTCGGGGTTTGTTGGTGAGGTTTCTATCGGTGGAGGCTCGATAGGGTCTGTATGTTCACGATTGCTGGAATCTGGAGAGGTGTTCCGTGCAATCTACCCATCGAAACCAACAAAATCATTCTTCGTTCCTCGGATACGATCTCACAAGAAAGCCACTTACCCGCGAGTAAATGTACGTGTCTACCGGACGAGCAACCATGCCGATGTTGATCACAACTACCAGTGTTGTGATCTCAGCGAGAAGCGTGTTTACCCAGCTGTAGCGCCAGCTGCCCGGTGGGGTGACCACAGCGAGCTGGTCAAACGTACACAAGTGTGAGTGAAATGCTGCTGTGTCTAGCAAAAGTAAGACCGGTTCTTACACTCAGGAGAAGCAGAGACGTAGGCATCAGCAGGTAGCCGAGAAAAACAAAGCGGAATCGCCTACAAGTGGATACGAAGAACAAAGCAAAAGTCAGCCGAACTGGCAGCGACAAATAATTTACGCAAAGGCCCAGCACCCACTGGAATTGATCGAGCTTCATGTATGTCAGTGGTGTCACGAAGCAGTTCCATCGTTCATAATTGACCGTAAGCTTGAGTTGTGCGATGGTGAAGTTCAGCGCCACAATCACTCCCAGCATCATCATCGACTGCAGCGCATACTCCGAGAGCAAGAAGCCTCGACACTGTGGGGCGTCAGAGGGTCGGCACATGGCCTTGCTAACCGAAACGACGAGGTAAATCGTTGCTAGTAGCAGCAGTGACAGTGTTTCGCGGCGCGATAGCCGCGCCCGAGTGATTGACCAGCCCAGCGAGCCGAGAGCTGAAACACCCAACAACGCCGCACTTGTAACGCTCTCGCCTACATCCTGCGCGATGTCCAGGAACGCATCAACTTCACCGTGTAGGCTACGCTGGCGATAAAAGGCGATCTTTAAAGCTACCGACAGCGCTTTTGCTTGCAAAGCTGCTTGGAACACGTAGCAAATTGTCTGTACCAATGAACACGAATGCAGAAATGAGCACAATACTTCAAAGTAAGAGAGAGTTACGCGCGTGAGTCGATTCCTACCGCAACATTGCGGCGCCATATGTAGCACTCCAGTATCCATAGCACCAAAGCAGCGAGGTACACTACAAACAGCACTACGAAGAGAATACACACGGTGTTAGCAAGTTGCTCCACGCAACGTGGCCGCAAGACGCAAGCAAAACCTTTGTACAGTGGCCGCAGCCCAAGGTCCTGGACGCCCAAATGCTCCGAAAACTTTCCATCGAACCCCACATTAACCATGCTGGCGTGCCCCTGTCAAACCGCAACAAACAACTCATGACCACCATCGCAAAACTTCCAAATCTACATGTAGTAGCTCAATCTCTTCGTACAGCGACGTTCACCGATGCGTCTCCACACACTTGCACCTGTAGCGTGTACTGACTCGCCTTGCGAACGTCGAAAGCCAGAGTCCACGGTAGTGCAGCCTTTGGATCAGCCAGCGGCACCGCAAAACGCACTGCCGCAGGGTAATGGCACAGCACGAAGTCGCTGCGGATGTGCACCTCGCGCAGCTTCAACACCGTGTACGCGCGCCACTGGTCCACATCATACAGTGAAAACACCACTGGCACTGTCTCCACTTGCGTCGAGTTGTTTGCCGCAATAACCTCCAGATCTGTCACCTGCAGCTCCACCTTCGCGCCCTGCTCCATGCCGAAGCCGGCGATCAAGGACTGCGTGTTCCAGCGCACACTGGGCCCGCCCACCGTCGTCATTCCTGCCATCAGCCCTCCCGGGTCCTCATAATCAAACTGCAGCTTGAACGCCGTCTCCAGCGCACATACAGAGCCCAGCACCGCTGTCAGCACCAGGAGCAGACTCGCCCTCATTGCAAATGATACGAACTGGTACCCACATGTAGCCATGTCCTGCGAAACGACGCGATCTCTAATTGGCTAAATTTCATTTTCCGTCGCGGAAGTATTTTGGCTACTGCACCCGAATTGGTATTCAGCACTCTTCATAGCGAGCAACATGTCGTCAAGCTCCTCCGCCGCCTCCGTGCTCACCCCGCGTGCCGTGGGGAGCGCCGCGCCGCCCTCCGCGGGTCTCAGTCGCCGAAACGTATCCATGGACCGCGCCAAGAAGAAGAAAAACAAGGAGAAAGGGGAAAAACCCAAGGAAAAAGGAGAAAAACCCAACAAGCAGATCGACGTTCCTCCCGCCGCGGCGGGGGAAGAAGCTGCCGCCATCTACCGACGCATGCTGGCCGCCGTACGCGGAGCAAATCCTGACCACGATGACGTGGTATCTGCCTTTAAGACCGACTGCAAGCAGTACGGCCAGGGGGGACTACGTGCGCGGGTATTCTATGAGAGACTGGGCACCTACTTCGGTAGTGAACTCATGCTGGAGCATATGCTTCCTCAACTCGCCCGGCTCATTCCGGACGACAAGAAGAGACGGAAACTGGTCAAGGTGCACGTCAAGAGCAAGAGAGGCGCTACATCTACAGATAGTACCAGGAACTCGCCTGCTCGTCGCCCTGTCTCAAGTTCAGGAGTCAAGAACCCGCCGCTGCCCGTGCAGATGCGGCCGTCCGGGGACAGACGACCGTACTCGGCGTCGGAGCTCATTCGACGGGACAGTATCGACAGCGACACGTCCAGTAACACGAGTGGGGAGCTCGTGCCGGCCTCGTCGTCCACGAGACTCGCCATGAGTCGATACGTGGACAACCCCAAGTGCGCCATTTGCAGCGAAGTGTTCGAGATGAAGAGGAGAAGACACCACTGCCGCAAGTGCGGCGCCAGTGTGTGTCATTCGTGCTCCCCGGCGAGGATGCTCATCTCGCCAGACCAAGTAGCGAGCGCGGGCATGAAAAAGAAGTACGACCCGGCCCACCCGCAACGCGTGTGCACCATTTGTGCGCCGATTCTGCAGTGCTTCCAGGACGGACTGAACTCGCGGTACGCTAACTGCCACAAGGAGAACCCGCACGAGGCCAAGACGCGGCTGCACTTGCCGTACAGCCGGTCATTGGAGAGCGCGTGTCGCTCAGCAGCGGATATTCTAGGCAACTTCTTCCGGCCAGACTTCGGGGCGGACAGCGACCGCTATATCCCCGTCAACTTCCTCAAAAGAGCGCAAGGAATTGCTTTCCTTACGGTGATTAAGGCAGGGCTGCTGATCACAGCCAAGATGGGCACAGGAATTGTGATTGCCAAGCTGGCTGACGGCTCGTGGTCGGCGCCGTCGGCTATCGGCACGGCGGGTATTGGTGGCGGCCTCGAAGGCGGAGGCGAGCTGATCGAGGTCATGATCATCATGGGGTCCAGGAATGCGGTCAAGGTGTTCCACCGCACACAGGTGAACGTTGGTGGCGGACTGAGTGTGGCTGTCGGGCCGTACGGACGCGATGCGCTTGCCCAGGCTGCCGCCAGCCGGGGCGGCGTCAACGCCAACTACAGCTACTCGCACAGCCGAGGGCTTTTCGCTGGCATTTCGCTGCATGGCGCTGTCATCACAGCGAGGACCGAAACGAACGCCAATTTCTACGGTCAGAAGCTGACGCCCGAAGAGATTCTCAGTGGCGCGGTCCCGCACCCTCGCGCGGCCCAGTGTTTGTACGACGCCATCGACCAGGCGATGGAGGGCATTGCGCAGTTCGAAGCTTCTGGATCTCGACGGCGTTCGGCGTCAGCTGCTGCTGTACAGGGGTCATGCAGCTCTTGCCGATGCGAGCAGTTTGCTCCGAAGGCATTCTCGAAGAAATGCAAGACGTGTGCTCACGTACACAATCCCACTGCATAGAGCGACTTGGAGAGTTCAAGTTTGACCAAGAAACTATCTATGCTCGCGGCGTTTCCTGAAAACGAGAGTCGTTTATCTTGGGTCGTTGTGTGCCGGGATGCACTTCCGAAACGGGTTACCGAGTGCTTCAAGATGGTTTCCCGCCCCAGTGCACTGCCTCGAGGCGTGTGGTCTCCGGACGCCAACGCCAAGCGTCAAATCCCGGCGGACGACGACGCAGTGACGAATGCCATCGCAGCTCTGCCTCCAGCCCACGTGTTTCGCCGAGACCTGCTCGCGTATTGCACGCTACGAAACTTGATCCCCCATCCGCAACTGCTTCCGCTGCATCCCGACGAGGAAGAACGGCAGGGTGCGGCCTCCAGCGACGTGTCCGCAAGTAGCAACATCTACGATGTGAGCGAAGTTGAGCAGGTTTCGATCAAGCACTGGCAACTGGACGACGGCAACTGTCGCGCCTTGTGCTATGCCCTGCCGTTCTCAGCGAAAGTTCGCTCGGTCTGGTACGCCGCGGAGTCTCCATCGTTTCTTCTTGACTGTACTTGTTCCCTAATATGTGTTACTGTTGAGCATGTGCAGCCTCTTCAACGTCGGACTGAACAAGGAGCAGTTGCAGTTGCTGTGCTCGACGATACCAAAGACTCGTGTCACGGCGCTTCAGCTCGAGTGGAACCGTCTTGGTTCTGCTGCCGAAAACGGTGTCAGTACTTCAGATTCATTTACGAGTTCGCCTCAGCACCAACCAAGCGGGGCTTCTCGACCTCCCTCGGCGTCTAGAACAGCGTCAAGACCTCCATCAGCTGGAGCGGCAAGCAAACAGCATCATACGCCGCCACACCATGGAGACCATTCTCAGCAAGACAAAG
>KV737061.1:538-15702 GCA_000500225.2 Phytophthora pinifolia | reverse complement strand
CGGTGGTGGATCTCCATCCCGAGTCGCCGCTTGTGGCCCACCACGTTCCGTACGGCGTTCCCCAGATCTTCCGCGTATCGGGCCTGCAGCCCGGCGCCGTGTACGACGTCAAGGTGTCGTTCCCGGCGACACAGCCGTCGCTCTTCTCACTGCGCGTGGAGCGCGTGCTGCTTCCGCTGCCCATTGCAGACGCCGAGGAAGGTTTCGACGTTAGAAACGCAAAACTCGCAGATAAAATCGCTAAAACAAGGAGGAAGGTGCTCAACACGGCCAAGTTGCGGCTGCACCCGCAGGAGCTCGAGACGCACGAGTCAGTTCGTTACCGTCTGGAACCTTCAGGTGCAGCAGTGGAGGTGGAAATATCACTCTTGGCGGAGATCGAAGGCGTACGGCGACCAGATCCGAAGCTGGAAATGCACGAGTGTGAGTTTGACCTCGTGGTGGAGCAGGTGCTGCTAGAGGCCTTCCCGAGGCACACGTTGGTTATGGTGGCGTGGCTAATGCTGCTGCTGGCTGTGAGTGCCAAGTGGGTGCGGCCGTATCTGGAGAGGAAAATGGCACTTGGTTGCGTGGAGGACCTAGTGGAGATTAAAGAGTCGTAGAAAATGTTGCTGCAAGTGAAGAAGGAATAGCGAGCGTCAAGTTGCTCAAAGCTTGTACTCACGCCATTCATTTCGTAGTGGCGCAGACATCGAGCGCGCTGTTCTTCCCTGGAAACTACAAGATGAGTGCGGGCAGAATGTTTGTAGCGAGTGGGTTTATATTCACACACTTGCTCAACTCTATGCGGTCTAAAGCTCTAGACACTCGAACCACTTATGCGGCTTTTGCGAGTCCTTGATGATGCCGTCGCCCGTCAGAAACGCCGTGTCTGCGTGATTCAGTTGGGGCTTGTAGAACTGATCGAGATAGTGATTGCCAAACAGGTCGGGATCAAGGCCGCCCAAGCAGCTCTGGAACTCAACGAGGCCGTCATTCTTCTTCGACTTGTGCGGGACGAAGGTGCCTGCCACGACACAGGGCGCTTGGAACTTCGATAAGAGACCGTCGAAGTTGTTGCTGCAAATGGCCGCAGTCACGTTGCCTCGGTACGCTTCTTGCGCAGCCACGTACGCCGCATCAATGGACGGGGTGCTGTACTCCCCGCCCTGATAGATGGTTGACTTTCGAGACGTTGGCACGGGACACTGACCCAACACCTCGAACAACCCAGCGGAAATTTTGTTTTCCTTATCATCGCAGATGTCCAGGAGGAAGTCCGAAGCCATGCTACCAGTCATCGGAGAACTCAGCGCCACCCACGAAGTGGTCTCTGAGAAACGGCACTTCCCCTTAGCAAGTGCGTCCGCCATCACTATGCCTCCCATTGAGTGCGTCACAATAATGGTGTTGTCGATGATGCCTTCGGGGACGTTGCTGGTCTCACTCATTGAGAGCGAGAATTGGCAGAACTTCTGCTGCAGTGTGTCGTTCCTCCAGCCAGCGTCGAGGGTGTTGAGGATGGCATACTTGATGGTCGAGCAGCACGGGGCATGGCCGTGCATATCGCCAAACTTATCCTTCGCCAGCTTGGGTGTGTCCTGCAGTTCAGGCTCCTCGGTCGGGTTACCCAAACCATGAAGGAAAATGCACGGACGTGGAGTAGACGGGCACGTCTTGCACATTGTTGAGTCCATCCCCATGTGCTCCGCAGCCGCGAGCATTCTCGACTTGCTGGCCGGAGGTTGCCCCCCAGTTGCAAGTGCCAGTGCCGTCGGGGTCAACGACGAAGGCTTTACAAGAGTTTTACAAGCAGATCTGTCCGGCAACCTTGGCCTCTCCACGCTCACGGGACCATCGAGATACTCGACCTTCACGTCCAAGTCACTGCTGTACGCCGTAAAACCAGCTTCGCCCAACGAACAGAGAGCGTAACGAACCCCTGCGAAAGTCGTCTTGAACAGGTTCCCACCCGTGCAGTCAACAGGTTCGTTGCCGATCGACGCGCTTGGAATGGGAATCGCGTTATTGAGAGCAGGCAGGATCTCGTCGAATGGCAAAGTATTGGGCGGGAGGCACCGCACGGTTTTGGCGTGAGAGGAGTCCTTCGTCGTCACGTATCCGGCGCCGTTTGCGAGTGTGTAGGTGTACTCAGAGTCGTCGTCGGTGAACGTCGCGTAGCTATCATAAAGTACGCTGGCTCCATCGTCGGACACGACGGGGGCCGCGTAGATGTCGAACTCGGACTGTCCGTGCAGCTTCATGGTTTTGCGCTTGAAGGTGACACGAAGCTTCACGGATGGTGCGTCTGCTAAGGATCTTCCGAGTTGACGGTGAGTGATATCTCCAGTCACTGACTGCGTAGCGAGGAGCAACGCAGTAGCAGCAATAGCGAGGAGAAGTCGGATTGACACGACCATTTTGCTGGAATCGGAGTCCTCTCGTTCGTCGTGCAAAACGAACAATGCGGAGAGATATCAATGCCCGCTCGATTGGCTGATCTTCTCCTGCATCTGGGAACCGTACCTTCATCGAGGCAAGGGCATAGGTACATACAGTATACACATGCGCTTGCATGAATTCTCGAATTCCAAGGGTGCGTTTGAGCACGATGTGCTACAAAACAAATCGGGCGAGAAAAGCGATCGTGATCCGAGTCGGATCGTCCGACACATCAGGTCTGGCTTTTGCCAGCGCCTTTCGATCATTGCATGGCCCAGATGGCTCAGTACACTGCTTCGATTATGACGATGACTCCTTTCGAGCCTGTTTTGCCACCAAAGTGGCCCCCTTATATCCTTATATAGGGGGACCCGCCAGTCTGCGATAAGTCTAAGAAAGGCCCCATCCCCGCGCAAAGAAAGAAACATTGTATCTGGTCGAGAAACATCACCATTCCGAATTTCAACTTACTCGTTATCAATTCTCGGCTTAAAAACCGTCTGATGATATATGCGCACGTAGCGCTGTTGACGTCGACTTCAATACATCTGCGTCTGAGAATGCTGCACGCACGGAAATGCCATCGTAGCCGATAGGCATCGCTGCAGCCTCGGACGTTTTGCTTTATGGGTCTCATCTCCTTTCTGCCTTCACCGGTACAGAAACGGAGCCAAATTGCGCTGTTCGTAAGGGAATACGGTATTATAATAATGCCTCAGCAAATCGCTCAAAGTATCAGCATGGGAACGGCGAACCGCCATGCGCTTCGGCAGTTACGGTCAAGAACCGCTTCCTGCATCACAGGAGAACACACTTGGTTTGCCATCGAATTCCATGAGGGCTTCTGCGCGCGTTCTGTGCTTTCACATGTGAAGCGAAGTCGAGTGAAGCATCGACGCGTCACTGAAGCTGCAACGTGACGCTGTAGCGCAAGGCCTTGGAGCTCCGAGTTCGACTTGTACGCCACCCCCGTTGTGTCTAGCGACGGTACCAGCGTGCTTTATGACGGCTACACAACGTTCGTCAAGGGTCACGAACGGCGAACGATAGCCCGCTACGGTTCGATGTATCCCTACCTTTGGAAGACATTCTGCTGGCGCTGAATGACGCCACGCCCATTTCTAGCGCGTCGATCGGAGGCGAAGTAGTCGAGTGCGAGAGGGGAAAACTGTTCAGGACGTCGTTCACTACGCGATCTGCGCGTTGGGTGAAAACGGATTCACTGCGTTTTCAAGCGACTTGATCAGCGTGGAATATCTGGACAGCGCTGTTGTCGTTCCCAGTGAAGGATGGATCGTCATTCGATACCACAGCGGAGGCTATTTCAATGACTTCGACAGCTCTCGCGCTGCTAACTGGGACGGATCTACCTACTCGAGACGGCAGGCAACTCAAGGTGGAATTGCAGCTTGCTTTGGCTGCGTCTTCCTAACTCGACGCCTCGCCCGTGCATCGGCTTGGGCAACGAGAACGAGGAGTCCGAGCTACAAGACCCGTCTCGACACTTCGGCTGGGATAAATCCCAACGTCACGCGCCGTGCTGCACGACGATCAAGTACACCGCTTTGAACACGGTCGACTACGGGTGGATGAACGCGTCGCTACAGGAAAAAGTGTGCGACCACACTGTATCCGTGTCAGAGTTGTCGTCCCGTACGATTGAAGACACCGTCGTCGTCATGCACTACTGATTTTTGCCGGCGCCCTGGCTGACGACGTTCGCGATGAGCTCCACATGGGTCGCACTAAGTCCGCCCATGAGCGGCAGTATGTTTTCCGAGTATCTCATGGACTTCTGCAACGATACTTCGTGACGGATTTACTATTCATCGGCAGATGTCCAGCCTCCGCCACGAAATCCGTCGTCTACCAGAGCGACAAGTACAGCACGAAAGCGCACAATGCCTGCCCAGGCCGTTTAACGCGAGAACGTGTTCGCTGCCATGTGGTCGGCAACATCTCCAAGTACCAGGCCAAGTACATGCTTGGCGGCCGGTAGACTTTTTTCGGGTCACTGGCAACATACCCATCCACAAAAACGAAGACGGCTGTCATTCTGGGCCTCATTTCCTAAGAAACCACAACATAAAAACGATAAAGCCGTCTTCCCAGCACTTGCATCTGGTAGCATTTAGCCATGTATTGTGGTCACAAGTGGCGAGGTTATCGGGTTTTATCTCTCAGCTCGGTTCACCATTCTGCTCCTTAGAATAGCGGGTCGTCCTTCATGGGGGCGCTGCCGCCCTTGAGGGACTCGGGCGCCGAGAAGAGGCGGTTCACCTTGGACAAGCCGAAGCTCTCGAGGGCCTCTCCATCCGGATCCACGGCGGGGAAGACGCCCGTCACATCGTTGCGCTTCTCGACGCCGTAGAGCGGCGGGTTCATGACGCTCACTGCGTGCAGCTCGTCCGACTCGGCCTCGATTTCAACAGCCTCACCAGCGTTGAGCGCCATGAGCGAGCCCTCCGCCACGTCCTGCGTCTGGCCATCACCCACGTCCAGCAGCCGCACGCGGCCGTGGCCCTTGGTCACCAGCAGCGCGTACACGTGGTTCTGGAACTCGAGACGCACGGGCGCGCCCTTCTTGAGCACCTCGTGCTGCAACGAGAAGCCGCACTCGTCGTTGCGCACCAAGTAGCGGCTGTCGAAAAGGACGCAATTATCAAGCGGTTTAATCAAAGGTCAGCATATTCGACAGCGTCGTCGAAGCGTCTTACCGCGTCTCGAGGGCGCCGTCATCGATGGTGGTCACGCGGTGGATCTGGCGCACGTCATCCAGCGAGCGCACGAGGAGGGAAGAAGGAGCCGAGGCGTGCAGGGGGCGCGAGAGCGGGCGAGCAGCCCGCACAGCCAGAGCAGGTAGCCTCAACATCCTGTGTTTTTTTTCGTTTCGGGCAGTTTGTGGTTATGTGGGCCACATATGACTAGTGCATTAAATGCAAAAACATTTACTAAGTACATTATTTTGTAGGTGCACGGGAGAGACGATGCAACCACTTCTCAAAAACGAAAACAACGTCTCAATCACCGCCCCGAAGAGCATCGTGGCGGTCCTTCACCGTTGAATCACTGCTTCTGACAAGCACGCTCAAAAACTTGTATCGCTCTCCACCACTTCAAGCTCGCTATTTTTTTTAAGGTCTGTCTTCACTGCATACAATTTTTGTGAAGTTCTCGATATTTAGTTTTGTTTTCCTTCACTTTTCGAGAAAGAAAGTCTGATAAAACTGAAGACAGAGAGAAGAAATGGCACCGAAGGAAGCATCACCGGCCGCCGCGTCTGCATCTCCTCCGTGTGTGCACGGGCGCCACCTGTCCTGCTTCCGTCCGAGACGCCGCTTTCGTCTAACCTCCGCCGCTCACAAGTCCCAAGATGAAGTCTCCACTCCCTCCACCTCTCGCCTCGAACTGGCCTGTCACTGCGAGCGTCAAGTCCTGCAGTGTCTGGTAGACACCCAGCAGCGGAGCGAGGCCGAACTGGACACGACGGAAGGCCTGTACCATCTACGACTCCACAAATGGGGCGAGCGCTTCGCCGCGCGCGACTGGGCGGCCGAGCGCGTGTGTCAGAAGTGGCGCGAGAACCAGAAGCGCTTCACGGAGGAACCCAAGCCCAAGACCGGCCCCAAGACGGTCAAGACGGCCTTCTCCACGTTCGCCAGCGCGGCGGAGCTCATGCTGCATTCGCGCCAGTTCGACGTGCTGCTGAAGGCCGGCGTGCCGCCGTCTCGACGCGGCCAAGTCTGGTGGATGTGCAGCGGCGCGGCGGAGCTGCGACGCTCGGCCAAGGAGCCATACCCGGCGCTGCTGCATCGGCTGCATACTTTAAGCAAGTGTGCGGAGATGGACATCGAGAAAGACCTGCCCAGGACCTTCCCGTTGTCGCTGCGTCACTCGATGCGCGAGGCCAGTGACGAAGGAGACAACTTCGGGGAGCTTCGACGTGTACTGCAGGCCTATTCACTACGGAACCCGGCGGTGGGGTACTGCCAGAGCATGAACTTCTTGGCTGCAGTGCTGCTGCAGCAGATGGGCGAGGAGGAGGCCTTCTGGGTGCTCGCGGCCATCGTGGAGGAGCTCACGCCGCTGTATCATACCACCACGATGACTGGGAGCCGCGCGGATCAGCGCGTCTTCTCGGATCTCGTGGCTCAAAAGCTGCCAGTGCTGGCAAGCCACCTGCAGAGGCTCGGCGTGGACTTTGAGCCTTTCACGCTCAAGTGGTTCTTGTGTCTCTTCCTCAACACGCTGCCGTTTGAGCCCGTGATGCGGATCTGGGACGTGTTCTTCTGTGAAGGCAGCCACGTGCTGCTACGAGTGGGGCTGGTGCTGCTCAAGCTCAACCAGCCTCGCCTCATGGCGTGCGACGACGCGCTCGACGTGTACGAGATGTTCAACGTCTCGCACGAGACGCTGCTGCTGCTCACGGCGCCCTACCGGTCCGGCCTGCTCAACCGCGACGAGTGCGTGTGTGATACGTTGATCCGACTGGCCATGGACAAGTCGTTCCTCGGGCCCCTGCCGTTCGACTCGCTGCACGAGCTGCGTCAATACTACCGTCACGAGATCGAAGCGGAGTTGGAGGAAGCGGACGCGCGGCGGCTCGAGCGGCACCGCAGCGCTGAGGCAAAGGCGGCGGCGGAGGCCAGCGGGAAGCTGGACGTGGGAGACAAGGGCCCCGGAAGTGACGCGGACGACGCCTCGACTAGCTGCAGCTCCAGCGAAGACCGTGCGTTGATGATGGAGTACGATTTCGTGGACGACTACGCGTGCAGCTCCGTGTCGGGGTCGTCGCCGGCGCGGCAGATTCGCTTTCTGGACTTGTACGACAGCGACGACTCGACGAGCGACTACTTTGTGGACGTCATGTACGACTTCTCGCTGCAGCGCCCCCGCCGCTAAAGAGCAGGAGCAGAAGCAGGCAAGCCGCTCTTTTAGTTGGTACGGAACGTGGAGGGCTGCAGAGGCCATTGAGCCAAACACGATGCATCCTTTGTCATCGCTTGCTGGGTGCGACGTGTGTGTGTCTTTCGTAGTGATCGGAGCTCCCTGTGCAGTGAAGGAGGATGTGGATGTCACCCGAGTGATGGGCCTGCGGTCGACGTTTTTGCGGTCTGGAGAGCGGCAGCTTCGAGACGAGCGAAGGTTTGCTGGCTGTCGACGGCTTGGCGGAGGAGCGTCGCAATGGGTTTGAGCCCACGACGCACGGCCAACTGAAGAGGAGTCTGGCCGGTGTGCTGGCAACAAGTACAGCGAAAGGTGAGCCAGGAGCAAGCTGCTTGGTGTGGAAATGTGCGGCAGCTTACGTTGCGTAGTAGCGGCTTGGCGCCTGCGAGCAGCAAGGCCTGTACGATGTCTCGACGGTTGCTCTCCACGGCGAGATGGAGTGCCGTCGTGCCGTTAATCTGTTGCTGTCAGTGGTGTAGGGAAGAAGAGGGGGCAATGCACTTCCTACCGTCCGAGCGTCGACGTCGGCGCCCGTGAAGAGCAAGTGCTTGAGCAGTTTGACGTGGCCGTGCTGCACGGCGAGGTGGACGCTTGTCTGCTGCCAAAGCTGCGCCAGGTTAGGATGCTGACTCGATCCGAGTCAACCATTGCGACGCACCCCGTGGGGAACGTTCACCTGCGCCGCCCCAAGCTGCGTCCCGAGCAGCTTCTGAGCTGCCCCCACGTCTCCAGTGTAGATGGCATCCCAGAGCGGCAGCCGTTTGCCGCCCTCCGGCCAAGCCATCGCAGACCGGAAGATCCGACGGTTGTCAACCGCCGCCGACGCTTTTGGACCCACAAGGCCGTTCGACAAGCAGCTCGCAGTCGTCGGCGGGGATGAACGAGTCGGCGTCCAAGGCGAGTCTGGCTTCGTCGAGTGGCAAACCCTCGACAGCCAACAGCACGGGGTCGAGCGGGCGGAAGACACGAACGATCATCGTGGCGAGGACCATCCCCGATGACCCGGCCAAGGTCACGCCTGCTGCCACCGTCGTGAACCAGCAGCACTCCCGGGATGTTCGATCCGGGAAGCTCGCTTCGTACGCAGCGCTGGGTGGCGTCGAAGACGTCGAGCGGTTCGACCAGTTCTTGGCGGAACAACGTGGCCAGCCCAGCGCCGCCGAGCTGCGAGCGGCGGTCACGTCCCCCCAGCACATGCAGGCGTCGATGAAGCGAAAGTCGATGAACCTCATCCAGCTGGAAGGGACGTCGAGTGCGGCCGAGCCAACCGGGGAGGAGGCAGCCATGCGGAAGCTCCTGCAGCAAGAGCTGGCAAGTGACGCCCGCAAGCGTCGAGAGGAGGCGGTGGCGCAGCGCAAGTGGCTCAACTCGCTGCCGATTCATGAGCGCGTGGCCCACCAGCGGCAGCCGAATGCGCTTCGCAAGTGGCGACAGATGAAGCAGGACTGGGAGACGTTCAAAGCTCGCGCGGCTCGACGACTCGGCAAGGCGCCACAAGAGCTGGTCATGAGTCGCACGGCGGCGTATCGTGAGCAGCGAGAAGTGTACGACGCGCTGCAAAAGGCGAGGCCGTTGAGTGACAAGGTGGGCGGGGATATCTGGCTCGTGAGCTTGAGGAACGAAGGCACGCGGTACGTCCCCGTTGGCAACATCTTCAGCGGCCTCTTCTGCCCCATCCGTGAGAGCACCAAGCTCGGTCCGAGCGTCCGACGGCCACTCGACTATTACGAGCACCAGCAAGAACGCGCGCACGAGGCTTCAAGGCCGACGTCCAAGCTCGAAAGACGGTCGCTGGAGCTGTTGGCGCGCAAGAAATGGCGTCTTCGCAAGCAGCTGCAAGTGCTCCAACCCCATGAAGTGGAGCACAGTGCCAGCAGCCATTTAGCCGTCGGGACGTCAGATCTGTTTGCTTGGGCATCGGAGCAGAAGCACCCGGCAGAGGACGACGACGGGTCTGTAGGAATATACGCGGCAGGAACGGATGAGGCTTCACGCCGTCGTCGACTGCGGTCCTTCGCAAGCCCGAGTTCCCCGCAGACTAGGCTGAAGAAAAAGGCGGCGAACCAGTTCATAGGCCCAAGTTTGAGGATTGTCAGCGTCGCCGAAGCCGGGGAAGAACCGATCTCGACCACGGAAAGCAGCGGCGCTGGGCCTCTGCGCTTGAGCTTCTACACGCCGGTAGACGAGCAAGAGCAGCGATCGCTCTCGATCACTAATGACGGCACCACCATTGTCCACTATCAGTGGTGGCGCGCACCCTTCGAAGACGACAGCGCGGAGCTGACGAGCTGTCTGCGTGGACGCCGAACGAGACGAGAGGAGCAGGAGCTCGAGCGCGCTGTGACGACGTCGGTCTCGAAGCTGGGCGGCACGGTTCTGCCCGGAGAGACGCAGCAGTTTGTGTTCACCTTCGAGTCGTCCCGGTCCGGCGTTTTCCTGGAAAAGTGGCTGCTGGACGCTGACCCGCGACCTCGCCTTTGCTTCGGTGGCGACGCCGACAGTGACCAGGAGCTGCCAGTCGAAGTGCGACTGCGTTGCGTTGCACTGGACAACTTTGCAGCGTGGAGGCGTCGCGAAGTGCAACGTACGCGCGTGGAGCAGCGTGAGAGTCGCTTCTTCGTGGCGAATCTGGTGGATGAAGTCCTCGACGGCGTGAGGCCTCCCGAAGCGGTTGTCTTCAGTGAATTGGAGCCACGAGAAGAGCTGGCGAGGTTTGACGAGCAGAACGCGTCGACCGAGTTCGGAGACGTCTACTTCAGCCCAAGTCTCGTGAGTGGCTGTCACGCGCTTTACGAGCGAGCACAAGGGGTCTTGCGAGCCCTCACGCCCGTCCGATTGCCAGTCGCCGACGAGGCCCAGCAGGAACTCGCGGTGGATGTTGGAGACTCGGAGAGTAATGACGCCCCTGCTGCAGCTTTACCAGAGAATGGCACGGAGGATGAAAGGACTGAAGCTGGTAGTCACCAAGACGCTGAGAAAGAGCCCTCGTACCTTGCGCAGGAATGGAATTGGCGCTTGGATACACTTCGCGAGCTGTGCAAGATGGCGGATGAAGCCCAGCACACGCAGATCGGGCGATTGACGCAGGAATTGAAGAAGGAGAGCGAGGATGTGGACGAGGAAGACGAGAACGAAGAAGACGGTGATGGAGAGGAAGAGGAAGAAGAGGAAGAGGCCGGAGAAGACGATGACAACGCAGAGAGTAAGGCTGACCGTCTGAGCCCTCGTGAAAGCCGTAGGAATGAGCGACTTGCTCGACGCAAAGAGCTGGAAACCGAGATAAACGCCTTGCAGCCGAACCTTCAGGAGACGTTTGACACGATGCGGTACGCCGCCCACACCGCTCCCTACAGTTGTAGGCGGTTGCAGGAGCGACTGCACGAGAGACTCGGAAGTCTGGCCAGTGAGACGCCTGTAGTCTGCGAAATTGCGCAGGCGAGGAAGAGCAGCGACAAGTCGTCTACCGTCCACGCCGCCAAGATCGACGGCGTCGCAAAGCTGCTTGTACGCGCAATTGACGAAGCTGTCGGTGGGGATCTGGATCACCAGACGCTGTTCGAGCAGGAAAGGCGACGACGCCAGGGCATGTGGCTTCCAGATAAGGCGTCCTACTTGTCGATCAACGAGCAGATGACAAGCGCTCAAGCCTCGACGAGTCAATTGCCACGGGCGATTGCGAGCGTCGATAGCACGGAAGCAGCCAGTCCGGAGGCGTTTGATAACTCTGGGGTGCTGCTGATGCAGGTCGACTTGGATCTGGCGCCGTGGTTCGCACTAGTGAAGAGGGAAAGTCGAATGGGTGAAGACGCGATTGAGTTGGCTTGGCGCTTCTCTCAAGACTTGACTCGAGACTCGACGTTTGTTCCCGCCAAAGTTGCGCAGGCGGCCGACTCGCTGGAGAAAGTGGTGAGCGCTTTGGCGAGTGCCAATCCTGCTGTTCATACGATCGTTCTTGTGAGCGAGTTGAGTCGACCGCCCCTGACCAAGCACATGTGCAAGTTGCTGCGTCGTGCTGCCCAAGCTGAACTGAAAGTCCGGGCTTCAAGTCGAACGTCGGGGGAGGCAGAGGAAGCCAAGACTTCAGGAGTCGAACAAGGGGGGGAAACGGAAGCAACGATCATGCGTGGTTTGCTGCAACGCCTGGCTCCCCAGCTCTCGCTTCGAAGTGTGGCTCCGGTGCTGCAGCGGGCAGTGCAGCAGGACGTCGTTTTCTGCCCTTCTGTCGAGGAAGCGCAGGGTCTGATTGACTTTGGACGCAAAGAGCAGCAGCTGAATGGGATCGAGAAGGGGGCTTTGATTCAGGACTCGGGCGTGAATTCGACTGGTCAGTTGGGGGCTGCGATGGCTCCAAGGATCGTACTGCTTGAGCATTTAGACGCCGCGGGCGTTGCCATCCTCGTAGATGCTGCTCGGAAGCGTGAGTTGGCGTCCAAACCGAGTACGCCAGTCGTCCCGGACACGCAGAAACCCGCAGCGGGTGCTGGGAAGAAAGCGTCCGTCGCTGCCCCAGCGAAAGGAAAGCCCAGGACTCCTGAATCGTCCGCAGTGCCAGTCCCAGCTCCAGCTACTGAGACCCCTTCGTCCTCAACCCGCGACTTGAGTATCCTCACGGGGAAGGAATTAACGCAGCAACGTGCCAAAGCACTTCGCACTCAACTGGCGCGCATGGCGCAAGCTTGCATTCTGGATGGCATCCCGTCCCAGCAGTGGGAAGGCGTGTTCGCTTTTGCTGCGGATACTCCCGAGTCGGACGGCAGATCCTTCCCACCGCAGATTGTTGTGGGGCCGGCGCTTTACCAGGAAGTCCGTACGTGGTCCCAGACGCTGCAGCCGATGTTGGCTTGCAGCGATACTCAACGTCGTGTACTCACTGCAGTTGTCGGTGGCAAGAGCTTGGAATCAAAGCTACGCTTGATTGACGGCCTGCTGGAAATCGTCCATGAAGTCTACTTTGTCGGCGAAGTGGCCATGAGTCTGTACCGAGTTCTGCACGCGAAGCAGACGAGAACGTCGGTCGTGCGCGGTCTCCAAAGTGTCAAGCATGAAGAGGAGGAAGAGCTAGAGGAAGATGTGGAGGCTGATGTTGGCGTCAAAACCTACGAGACGATCGCCGAAGAAATTGGGGACGAGAAGGTGGCTCATGCGCACCTTCCAGCTAGGCGAGCACGCTCCGTTGGTCTGTGGGAGCTGCTGGTGCCAGCGGTGGACAAGCTTCAACAGAAAGCGAGCCGTAAAGGGGTGCGCCTGATGCTTCCAATCGACTGGATTGTAGGCGATACGTCTCTAGAAGAGCAGGAGCTGAACCGGAACGGCGCTGCTGTCGTCGAAGAGGACGAGGAAGAGGACGACGAGGAGGAGGAGGAAGAGACGGAAGAAGTCGAGGAAGAAGAGGACCGAGGAAAGAAAAGGCGCACACGCAAAGCTTCGGAGAGAAAGAGCGCGCTAGTGGAACCGGACGACGTGGACGTTTTCGAGCAGAAACAGCACGCCACGTACGAAGGGGAGAGAGCCCATGTCGTTCTCAACCAGGCTGGTCAGGCCCCTAGTGCGGGCTGGCGGACGCTCGCAGACGTAAGTGTCCACTGCTTGGCTAACGCACGTGTTGCGGAAGGGAAAGCGAGTGTGTTGAACTCCTTGTGGTCCGAATCGGAAGGCGACGATGCAGACGAAGAAGGCGAAGAGGGATTGAGCTCGGCTCCTCCTGCGAAATTTGAGTTTGAGTGGACATTTCGTGCTTTGGACGTGGGGCCTATTGCGATGCAGTCCCTTGCCAGTTCACTGAGCCAGGAAGCCTCACGTGGTGGCACGGAGCAAGATCGCACTACTACTTTGACAAGAGCGCTCATCGTCAACGGCGTTTGTGGCGCTGTTGACTTCCGCGAGTCTTGTGCTGGAACCAAGCAGCTAGTAGGGATCCTACGGGGCTTTAGCCAGCGTGATGTGTTCATTGCTGGGAGGTCGACTGCCGAGTGGCTTCGACAGCTGGAGGTCGAGGAACTCAATAACGCGGCTACTCATCAAGCGGAGAACGACTCGAAAATGTACTTAGAAGAAAGCGCTAATGCCGTCGCTAGCACTGGCAACTCGGTACTTCCAGCCCGTCCGCGCAAAGTGGTGGATGATCGGACAATGCGCAACGCTCGAGTACTCAAGCAGCTGCTAGCAGCAAAGCCGCACCCCGTTCTCGCTACCTTGGCAGTGTAACTACATGTAGCTAAACAGCAAAAACACAACGACAGATGCTTTCACCCTGCGCTCGTGGCTACGTGGATGGAAGTTGAAGCTGTAAGGACACGTCGGACTGTCGTTTGCGGTGCTGCATGGACGAGATAGAATGTTCCCGGCTGTTTGCCAGTCGGCGTCCGCTGGAACACGTTGTTTGACGTAGTCCAGCTGTCATAACCATAACATGACCATATTGGAAAGTCCAATGGAAACATGCGATGCGACCAGACCGTCGTGTTGGCCGCTGTCGTCTACAACGTGGAGTGGCGACGCGGCATCGTCCGGGCGACTTACCTGCATGCCTGCGAAAGGCAACATAATACCTAGCTAGACCTCATTTTTCAATTCTTGCGCTCATACTCAAGTGGCGCATCGAGTTCCTGTTTGGGTTTATTGTTCCAGTTTTTCCTGTTGTTGAGGAAGTGCCCTGTCTACTTGTCAAGGATGTTATCGACCAAGACGTTCATCAAGTTGCTCGTAGTAGCCATCGTAGTATCCGACTTCACGCCTACTGCTGTCTCCGCGACAGCAACCGACTGCGAATTCCTCGACAACGTAACACCCTCCCCGACGACACCTGTCGAAACACCAATCCAACCGATAAAAGTGCCGCTGATGGAAGCTCAGACACCCAGCACGACCGTTCCAAACACCAATCCAACCGATAAAAGCGGCGCTGATGGAAGCTCAGACACCCAGCAAGACCACTCCAACGGAGTTGACGGTGGTAGTGACATTTCAGGCGGAGGTGACGTTTCCTGCGGCGTGAATGGCAGAGCGAATGGCGGCGCCAACGGAGGTATCCACGGTCGTGTCGGTGGCGACGCCAATGGAGGTATCCACGGTCGTGTCGGTGGCGACGCCAACGGAGGTGTCCACGGTCGTGTCGGTGGCGACGCCAACGGAGGAGTTCACGGTCGTGTCGTTGGCGGTGGCGACATTTCAGGCGGAGGTGACTTGTCCGGCAGCGTGAGTGGAGGAGCGAATGGCGGCGCCAACGGAGGTGTCCACGGTCGTGTTGGTGGCGACGCCAACAGAGGTGTCCATGGTCGTGTTGTTGGCGGTGGCGACATTTCAGGCGGTGGTGACTTGTCCGGCAGCGTGAGTGGAGGAGCGAATGGTGGCGCCAACGGAGGTGTCCACGGTCGTGTCGGTGGCGACGCCAACGGAGGTGTCCATGGTCGTGTCGTTGGCGGTGGCGACATTTCAGGCGGTGGTGACTTGTCCGGCAGCGTGAGTGGAGGAGCGAATGGCGGCGCCAACGGAGGTGTCCACGGTCGTGTCGGTGGCGACGCCAACGGAGGTGTCCACGGTCGTGTCGTTGGCGGTGGCGACATTTCAGGCGGTGGTGACTTTTCCGGCAGCGTGAGTGGCGGAGCGAACGGCGGCGCCAACGGAGGTGTCCACGGTCGTATCGGTGGCGGTGGTGACTTATCCGGCAGCGTGAGTGGCGGAGCGAATGGCGGCGCCAACGGAGGTGTCCACGGTCGTATCGGTGGCGGTGGTGACTTGTCCGGAAGTGTGAGTGGCGGAGCGATTGGCGGCGCCAACGGAGGTGTCCACGGTCGTGT
>KV737059.1:0-11892 GCA_000500225.2 Phytophthora pinifolia | reverse complement strand
TTATGCCTTGCTAATTCCTGGCCTCTGCTGCGTTGCATCAAGATAAAATGCACCCTAACCTCATTCTTACTTGAGACTTGCATTCATATAACACGTGGCCAAAATTGAAGTAAAAAAACGACCAACCGGACTGAGCTTAACCACCAACAGCAAATGGTACAGAGCGACGATAGTGGAGGTCCTCCATAAAAGGTATGTTGGACCTCTCTAATTGCTAGGTGATGGCCTTTTCATGGCGGTAACGTTTGGTACTCCAATCTAAAGCTTCACTTATGTTATCCCAGTAGGGCGAAGATGCTTCAAATTGAACAGGCTGACAGGGTAACAAGACGACAAGACACGATCTACAGAGCTGGTAGATGTGCTCGACATGCAATTAGAGACGTTTGGTGCAAGGTTCGTGCATTTATAGTAACTTCCGGGATTAGTTGCCTTGAAAAGTTCAGAGGTACCGTGCCGTTTCGTAGCGAGAATCAGTGTTAAAGAAGGCGGCAGTGAACTCTGCTATCCAGTCAACTAGATATGGATACATTGTGTATAGCACCAAAGTATGTGTCTACACCAATATCCTGTCACTATGCATACCAGCCAGATAGACAGGTTTAATGTGGGCCACTTGAGGTGTCCAGTCGTGACATCAGCATCGTTTGAATTTGCCTTGAAGGGCAGATTTGCATCAATGGGAGCAAGGAGCGAGTACGAGCTTTGTTTCTTGCGACGCACCACGATACCAACGATGGCTACTTTCCGATCGATCAATACTAATACTGTACAGAACTCTTTCGTGTACATGTACGCAACCCGCAATGGACAGTGGTCGTAGCCCAAAACACCCTGATCATTTCTCAGTGCATTTCAAATGTTTGTTGAACATTACTAAAGTTAGAACTTCATAGGCAAATGCCCACTGTTGTCTCATTACGCGCTCGCAAATTATTTCAAGATTATACATAATCAATAGGCATGAAATTCATCACGTACATATGTACTCTGCTGCTGTCGTTCCATCAGCAGCACTGTGTATTGTACTCTGCAGATGATCTTGCCAACATCCGACACAGAACCGGAATTTGAAGCGCCTGGGCTCCATTGTATCACTTTTGTCGTGGTGTCCAAGACCAAGACCAGCGCCTAATCCGGCTGATTGGATGCCAATGCAAGAACGGTGCATACCCGAACTGTTGGCTCGAGCATTCTTGTGGTTACTGTATGCATTCCGGTGGGTTGGTGCCCAAAGCAAAGCAGGCCGAAGGTTGCAATCGGCTGCAAGACACGCTGAGTTCTCGACGCCGCAGGCTGCACAGCAAGCAACAAAACTACCTGGCGGCCACGACACCGGCACCGCGCGTCCGGTGCGCTTTCCAGCGTGGCGCATCGCCAATGCCCGCGTCATCCCAGTGACGATTGTGCAGAAGCCGGCGCGATTTGTGCGTAGCAATGGAAGCGCAAGCTCGAGTCTGTGGGGCGCAAGCTGGAATTTCCACCTCCGCGCTGGTCGTACCTTGGCGCTTCGAACGCGTTCACCAAACAGAGCGTAGACCATTTTCTGCATCGTCGATCCCCATCTCCTTGCTTGCTTGCACAAGCTTGGCACAAGTGCGGGCGCCCAGGTTGCAGACCTGCGGTTTGCATGCTCATTCGTGCAGGCTTTGCCAGCAATGGTTTCAGCGTCGCCACACCGCCTCATCTCCTCCACGGCAGCAACAGCACTATAATAGGCTGGCTGGTAGCAGTACAAGCCGAGAGTTCACCCAGCTGGGCTCAGAGCTGCTCCCTTTCCTGCTCGCAACCACCACCTCTCCTTGGACACCGTTGAACGGGGCGAGCTCACCCAACAACCTTGTTGGAGTTTGAAGTGGCGCAACCGGGCCCATCTGGTTACAGACATCTTGAACTTTGTATGCTGCCCCAAAGGTCGTGCCACCCACGCTCCGTCACCGACCGACCGTGGCGGCCAAACGTATCTTTGCTTGTCCTGCTCGCACGTTCATTCGCGAACTCGCCGGGCTCCGCGCACTCCCCCTCGCACCCTCCAGCGCCTCAGCGATCGGCTCTCGCGCTCACCCCGCCCCCCGCTAATCATGCTCCGCTCGCAGCGTCTTCTCGTCGGCCGCCGCGTGGGCTCGAGCCTCACGCGCGTGCAGACGCGCGACGCCAGCAGCATCAAAAAGCTCATGGCCGCCAACCGCGGCGAGATCGCCACGCGCATCATGCGCGCCGGTAACGAGCTGGGCATCCGAACCGTGGGCATCTTCTCCAAGGAGGACCGCTTCACGCAGCACCGCTACAAGGCGGACGAGTCCTTCCTCGTGGGTGCGGACAAGACCCCCGTGGGCGCCTACCTGGACATCGCCAGCATCATCCAGATCGCCAAGGAGAACAACATCGACGCCATCCACCCGGGCTACGGCTTCCTCAGTGAGAACGTGGGCTTCGCCGAGGAGTGCGCCAAGAACGGCATCAAGTTCGTGGGCCCCACGCCCGAGAACCTGCACCGCTTCGGAGACAAGACGGCGGCCCGAGAGATCGCCATCGAGCAGAAGGTGCCCGTCGTGCCCGGCACGGACGGCCCCGTGCACAACGTCGAGGAGGCGCGCGCCTTCATCGACTCGGGCGTGGGCTACCCCGTCATTATCAAGGCCAGCATGGGAGGTGGTGGCCGCGGCATGCGCGTCGTCACCAAGGCCGAAGACCTCACCGAGAACTTCGAGCGCGCCAGCTCCGAGGCCCTGGCGGCCTTCGGAGACGGTACCGTCTTCATCGAGCGCTACGTCGACCGCCCGCGCCACATCGAGGTCCAGATCCTGGGAGACGGCCAGGGTAACGTCGTGCACCTGCACCACCGCGACTGCAGCGTGCAGCGTCGCCACCAGAAGGTGCTGGAGACGGCCCCCGCTGTCGGCCTTGACCCCAAGACGGAGAAGGCCATGATCGACGACGCCGTGCGTCTCACCAAGGCTGCCAAGTACCTCAACGCCGGCACCGTCGAGTTCCTGGTGGACCAGCAGGGCCGCCACTACTTCATCGAAGTGAACCCCCGTATCCAGGTGGAGCACACGATCACGGAAGAGATCACGGGCATCGACCTGGTGCAGAGCCAGATCCGCATCGCCGGCGGCGAGAGCTTCAAGGACCTGGGGCTGAGCCAGGACAAGATCGTCCCGCGTGGCCACGCCATGCAGTGCCGTGTGACGACCGAGAACCCGAGCACGGGCTTCCAGCCGGACTCTGGTGTCATTGAGGTGTTCCGCAGCCCCGGCGGCATGGGCATCCGTCTCGATGACGGCCCTGGCTTCGTGGGCGCCCACATCACGCCTCACTACGACTCGCTGCTCGTCAAGGTGACGGCCCGAGCTCTGGACCGTGGCGACTGCGCGCACAAGCTCAAGCGCGCGCTGTCCGAGTTCCGTGTGCGTGGCGTGACCACGAACAAGAGCTTCCTGAGCAACGTGCTGAACCACCCGGACTTCATCCGGGGCGTCGTGGACACGAGCTTCATCGCGGAGAACCCGGACCTGCTGCTGCCGTCCAAGTCGACGAACCGTGGCCAGAAGATGCTCAAGTACATCGGCAACACGATCGTGAACGGCCCGGAGAAGGCGCTGGGGGCCACGGGCTCCGCTCCGTCCAGCATCGACCCGATCGTGCCCACCCTGGCGACGCCGCCTGCTTCCAAGACCAAGTCGCTGCGGCAGATCTACGTTGAGCAGGGCCCCGAGGCGTTCGCCAAGGCCGTGCGCGCCAAGAAGGGCCTGCTGCTCACCGACACGACGTGGCGTGACGCGCACCAGTCGCTGCTTGCTACGCGTATGCGTACGCGCGACATGCTGGCCATCGCTCCTGCTACTTCGATCGCCATGCGCGACGCCTTCTCGCTCGAGATGTGGGGCGGCGCCACGTTCGACGTGTCCATGCGCTTCCTGCGCGAGGACCCGTGGGACCGTCTTGCCGTGCTGCGGGAGGCCGTGCCGGACATCCCGTTCCAGATGCTGCTCCGAGGCGCCAACGCCGTGGGCTACACGAGCTACCCGGACAACGTGGTGTACAAGTTCTGCGAGAAGGCCCAGGCCACGGGCATGGACGTCTTCCGCGTGTTCGACTCGCTCAACTACCTGGAGAACATGAAGCTCGGCATTGATGCCGTCGGCGCGGCTGGCGGGATCATCGAGGCCGCCATGTGCTACACGGGGGACGTGTCGGACCCCACGCGCGGCCCGTACAACCTCGAGTACTACTTGAACTTCGTCCGTGAGCTGGTCAACGAGGGCATTCACGTGCTGGCCATCAAGGACATGGCCGGCCTGCTCAAGCCCCAGGCCGCGCAGATCCTCATCTCCGCCATCCGCAACGAGTTCCCGGACCTGCCGATCCACGTGCACACGCACGACACGGCTGGCACGGCCGTGAGCTCGATGCTGGAGGCCGCGTACGCCGGCGCGGATGCCGTGGACGTGGCCTCGGACGCCATGTCGGGCACGACGTCGCAGCCGTCGATGGGCGCGGTCGTCGCGGCGCTCAAGGGCTCCAAGTACGACACGGGCGTCAAGGCCGAGGACATCATGGAGATCAACGACTACTGGGAGACGATGCGCGGCGTGTACGCGCCGTTCGAGTCGGGCCAGAAGTCGGGCTCGGCCGACGTGTACAACCACGAGATGCCCGGCGGCCAGTACACGAACCTGCTGTTCCAGTCCAAGCAGCTCGGGCTGGCGGGCCAGTGGCCGGCCATCAAGCGCGCGTACGCCACGGCGAACCGCCTGCTGGGCGACATCATCAAGGTGACGCCGTCGTCCAAGGTCGTGGGCGACTTTGCCCAGTTCATCGTGCAGAACAAGCTCACGGAGCAGGAGGTGATCGACCAGGCCGAGACGCTGTCGTTCCCCAAGTCGGTGGTCGAGTACTTCCAGGGCTACCTGGGCATCCCGCACCACGGCTTCCCGGAGCCGCTGCGCTCGCGTGTGCTCAAGGGCAAGCTGCTGCCGAACGGCCACGAGATGTTCGAGGCCCGGCCTGGGGCCGAGATGGCCCCGTACGACTTCGAGGCGGCCGAGAAGGAGCTCAAGGACAGGTACGGCGCCGACAAGATCCGCGACGTGGACGTCATCTCGCACGCCATCTACCCGGACGTCTTCGCGGGCTTCCAGAAGTTCAAGGACGAGTTCGGCTCGATGCACTTCCTGGACACGCGCACGTTCCTCACGGGCCTCGACGTCGACACGGAGGTGGAGATCGAGATGGAGCACGGCAAGACCGTCTTCATCAAGCTGATCGCCGTTGGCGGCGTGAGCAAGAAGGACGGCATGCGCGACGTCATCTTCGAGCTGAACGGCCGCCAGCGTGTGCTCAAGGTCAAGGACGAGGCTGCGGGCGTGACCACAACGGCCAAGCCCAAGGCCACGGGCTTGGCCGGCTCCGTTGGCGCCCCGATGCCTGGCGTCGTGCTCGACGTGCGTGTGAAGAAGGGCGAGAACGTCAAGGCCGGCGACGCGCTGCTAGTGCTGAGCGCCATGAAGATGGAGACGGTCGTGGCCGCCCCTGTGAGCGGCCGCGTTGTGTCGCTCCACGCCGACGTGGGCGACAACATGCTCGGCGGCGACCTGCTCGTGGAGATCGACGAGACGGGCGACGACGACGACGAGTAAGTTTTATCCAGTCAGCGTAATGAAAGAGATAAGTAAAAGTGAGCATTTTGCCTGGTATCAACCAACAACTCCTTGTTTTATCGTCAAGATCGCATGTAGTGCCAGCAACGGCTGCTGCGACCGACCGGTCAACTTCAACACGTTTGTTGACATCATCGATTTCTGCGCCGGCAGCTGAACGTTAAACAGATCCGAAGCTACCAGCTCGAGCAGAAGTCATGAGCCAGCAGGAGGTTGTGGTGCGCCGCCACGTGCACGCCGGCTGCATCGTCGTGGTGGAGATGTGCCGCCCTCGCGTCAAGAACGCCTTCAGCGACGCGCTGTACGAGCAGCTAACGGCGGCGCTGGACGCGTTCGAGGCGGACGAGTCGTTGCACGCCTTCGTACTGACCGGCCACGGCGACTACTTCACCAGCGGCGCTGACGTCAAGGAGACGGCCGCCATCCTAGGCGACGGGTCGGTGCGCCCGCCGTCCCAGAGCCCGTCGCACGCCTTTATGCGCAAGATGCTGGACTGCAAGAAGCTGCTGGTGGCGGCCGTCAATGGCCCGGCCATCGGCATCGGCGTCACACTGCTCATGCATTGCGACCTCGTGTTCGCGGCCGACAGCGCCACCTTCTGGACGCCCTTCCTGCGCATCGGCGTCGTGCCCGAGTTCGCGTCTTCGTACACGTTCCCGCACCTGCTGGGCCCCACGGTGGCCAACAACCTCGTGATCCGCTCCAAGGTCTTCACGGCGCAAGAGGCGCTGAACGCCAAGCTCGTGGGCGAGATCTTCCCCACCAGCGGCTTCCTGGACGCGGTGATCGCCGAGCTCACGCCGGTCGTGACCAACCGCTTCAACCGCAACAGCTTGCCGGTCTACTTGACGCTGCTGCGGCGTGAACGCGCCCCCAAGATCCGAGAGGCGCTGCTGTACGAGTTCGAGCAGCTGGATCGCCGCGCCGCCAACGGCGAGTTCTTGGCTACGGTGATGGAGCTCAAGAAGCAGTTCAAGAACAAAAGCAGCAGCAAACTATGAGGAAGCAAGGATGTTGCCAGATGTTGAGATGGTGGATGCGGTGGTGGTGAGATGTTGACGAAACAATTTTGCTTCTTGGCATGCAAGTAATAGAGGTTGCTAATCCGCCAGCGCAATAATCCCGCTGGACTCGTAGCAATGGATGAGCTGCAGCTTCTTGAGCTCGTCGATGGCTCGGTTGCCCTCTTCGAAGCTCGGGCAGCTCTGGAGAACGAAAAACAAGCTGCATCGTTAGCGACGAGGCCGGCAACAGAAGCATGCGTAAACGCTACGCACATTGAGGAATGCCTTCAAGTCAACCGTTTTTCGCGGTGTCGGAGGCAAGTCAGTTGCCGATGATTGCGAATCGTTGCACAATTGCTGGTATAGTCGCGTCATCAGCGTTCCAATGCCCGGCGATGGGGCCAGTGTACGCAGCAACGACTGCAGCCGAACGCCATTCGAGTTGATTTGAGGAGTAAGATCCTCCACCAAACTTTTGAGCTGCAGCATTAAGGAAACTCAAGTCAAGACAAGTGCCGTTCGGTCGCAAAAGAACGTCCGTAGTACTTACATGAGCAGTTTCCTCCAGCACTTCCTGCTTCTCTTCCTCGTACTGAGCCTTGAGCGATTGTAACTGTGGAGTAGCAATAACAGAACGTCTAGTTAGCCACATGTGTCCACATAAGCGGCTACCGCTTCTCAAGATACGCACGTCAATCTTCTCAGCAATCGCTTCCTGGGCTTCCTTCAGCAGTACAATCTCCTGCTGCAGCTCGACGATTTCATTCTGAGCTCGTTCCTCCTCCTGCAGACGGCGCTCCTCTGCGGTCGGAGCTCCACCCTGGCCGTTCTCGCTTTCTTCGTCGCCTGCCTTTTCCAGCATCGAGAACACTTCCTGCAATTGCCTGATCTCCGACGTGACGTCGTCCAGCTGCACCTTGAGCTGCGCGCCTTCATCTTCGAGGTGCTGCTTTTTGCTCGCCTTCCTCTGTAATGCCTCTTCACGACGTCTCTTGGACTGATTCGCCTTGATCTCTCTCTCCTTCGCAATCCCCAGGTCTAGTGACTCGGTCTGGTCGTCCAGCTCCTTGAGCATTCGCGCGTATTCCTCCTGGATATCCGTGTTTCTGCTCTTCACCAGGTCACGGAACTGCAGCCCAACAACCACAACAAATTAGTGCATCAACCTTTTCAAACGAACCAGCAGCCCGTACGTTCTCCGAGCGCCGCCGCAGCTCCTTCTCCAGCCGCGACTTAGTGACCTCCAGCCTCTCCGTCGCCTCTGTCCCCTGATTGAACACCTCCTGGAACTTCTCTTCCAGCGTTTGAGCCTCCCTTTCTGGCTTGGCCGGCACCACAGCCAGCTTGGACGTCAGCAGCGGCATACCGGCCGCTGGCAGGTCGCGTTGCATTCGACCCACGTACTGGCCCAGCATCGCGTCCGTCGTCCGGAGCTGTCAGCGCACCAGACAGCGTCAAACGTCAGCTACAACGCAAATGGATCATGAAGAAGAAGATGCATCCACTCAAGACGGACTTTGTCGCTGCATGTCGCCAGTTGCAGGACGCACTTGAGCAGCTCGCCGTGCACGTCCGTCATGGCGATGATGTGCGCGGTTGACGATGACACACAATATTATGTGTCGATACGTATCTTTTTACAGAAATTGCTTTAGTTTGCCGGCAACGGATGCAGCCACGACTGCCACCTCGATGGCCTCCGCCCGCTCCATGGGCGCCGCCTCCCCCTCGTCTGGGATTTTTGCCACCACTTCCACCTCCTGTTCAAGGATTTCCACGCCTTCCGTGCTTCTATCCGCAGCCTCCGCGTCCTCCTCGGGGCTTCTACCCTCGCTTCGTGCGTCCACCTGCTCCGCCTCGCCCACCTCCGCCTTGTCCTCCTGTGGTGGACATCGAGCAGCAATGGCTGGACACTTTTAAGCGAACGCATTGCAGTTCAACAGGAGTCTCTAAATCTACTGTAGAAGGCGGTGCAGAGCCGCCGTTGAGAGCGCTGCGTCGTCGCGTGGCTAAGGCCCAGGAGCTGGTGGAGCAGCTGAAAGCAGCGGCGGCCGAGTTGGCTGCAGTTGAGAAGCGTCTGGAGACGTTGGATAGGGGCTCCCAGCAGCAGCATGGAGATGAAGAGGCCGCTGTGCGTGTAGAGGCTTCTCGACTGCGTGTTCAACGCGAGCGGAAGCTTGCGGCATGTGAAGCGCTGAAGAAGGAATTGGAAGCGATAAATGCGACGTCAGGGCTTTTCCCGGAGCAGCAGTTAAAACAGATTCGAGCCTTTGCAGTGAAGGTCAAAAAGAAAAAGGTGCGTAAATGCATGGATACACTTTGCTTTCGAGTGGAGTTGAGGTTGATCACTGTGCCACGGGCAGGCGTATCGAAAACGAGCGAAACTGCGGCGAAGAGCTGAAGCAAGCATTCGTCGTGCTGTGGATGCAGCTGTGCTTCCGGAAGCGGAGTCAACGCTTTCCGAAAAGAGCTCGGAAGTCCTAGAAGAAAAGGCCATCTTGCAACCATCGCACCCGGAAGCCGTTATCGCCGCGTCAACTTATTTATCGACCGCAGGCAGGGACTTACCAAAACAGTCTCTGGACCCAGAGACCTTGACGATCGAAGCGTTAATTGCTGTTCGACGAGTGTGGGACTCGTATATTGTTTTCCCGCAGACGCCAGGGGCTTCGACTATCCCTCCGGTACGCAGTCTTTTCCCGGAAGTTCACAGACTTGTCTTCTGACTAAATTGTTCATCCTGGTAGCATTTTGTACCTCCGCCGCCCGCGCCATCTGTTCAGTGGGCGATATATGTGGCTTCCTTAAGTGCCGCCAGGTAATCAACAGCTTGTTGTCAAAGACAAAAGTTGCAGCCGCAAAAACTCAAATCAAATGAAGATGCCGTATACGTCGATCGCTAGAAGATTGCTTTTAGATGCTCTCTATTTCCACTCGGCCCTCGAAGATTGACGTACTCTGCGTGAACATTTACGCGGAAAGCGCGGCAACTTCGTCGCGCAGCGTCTGCTCAGTCGTGAGTTTCTGCAGTTGGTCCTCGTTAAGCGAATCGCCTGCCTCCTTCTTGGCCTTGATCGCATCGATCTGCTTGAGCTTTTTCAGCAGGTTCTTCACCTTCTTGGCCTTCTCCTCGGGGGTCATCTTCGTCGGGGCCGCCTGTGCTGGGGCTTCCTTCTCGGGTGCCGCGCCGCCGACCGTAGCGAGAGCGGCTTGGACGGCAGCCTGGGCCTCAGCAGCCTCCTGCGCCTTCTTCTTACGAGCACTCTTGCTCAGCTTCTTGGGCGCGGCAGCCGCTCCCATGCCTGGAATCACACGAGGCGCAGCCATGCCTGGGATCGAAGGAGCGCCACTGCGGGGAGCCGCATACTTGTTGCGGTCGAGCTTCTTCGAGCCGCCCTCCTCCCTGCGCATCATCGCAGCAAGCGCACCCGTCGAGTTCGGCGGGCGGTAAGCCTGCGGCTTCGGGGCCGCTTTCGGGGCCGCAGACCCAGAGTCAAACCCGGCCTCGTCACCCTTCCGACGCGGAGACTGAGGTCGGTTTGGGTAGGTGTCCTGCGCCGCGGGGCGGAACTTAAGGTCGTAAAGCTCGCGACGGTCCTCCTGGTGAATAGGACCCGCGCCATCGTAGCGGAAGACCTTGAAGCCGTTGTCCACACGCAGGCGCGGGAACGTCGTGGCCGTGGCGAAGTAGCGGCTGTCCGGCGACCAAGCGAAGGTGGTGGCAGCGTTCGACGTGGCCGATCCCATCTTCTTGAGCTTGTTGCGCTCCCAGAAGTCCATGTCGCCACGAAGGTTGCCGAAGCCAGCAAGACACAGGAAACGACCGTGCGGACTCCAGCTGACGTGGTTGCGAGGGGCCGCACCAAACTCAAACACAGGCAGCGCCTTGTTGTCGTAGAGCGTGGCGTGCGCAGGCATCGCGCCTGCAATGACCACGAAGCCGCGGCCAGTGGGGTCCCACGCCACATCGTGCACCGCGCCCTCCTTCGTAAGCGGCACGATGCAGTCGTACTCGCCGTCGCTCTGGAGGAAGAAGAGACCCGTTTCGCCGTAGTACGACTTGCCAGACGTATCAATGTCCGTGCGCGTCTCAATGATCAGCCCTGATCCCGTGGGAGACCACTTGAGCGACACATCCTGCGCCTTGTAGAAGTTCTTGGTCGCCGTGGGGGTATCCAGGCCGTTCGGGAACTGGTAAATCTTGACGCCGGCAGGCTTGCCCTTCTTCTCCGGGACGAACAGTGCCACCTTGTACGGCGCGCTGCCAGGAGCCACACTGAAGTTGGCAACGTTCTACTTGGCAATAACAAAGACACAGCACTTTAGCTCTCGCATGCTCCGAGCCACATGACCGATCACTTCACATACCGGGAGGTTGATCTGGCCCATGGAGCCGGCCGCGATGTCCCGGCCACTGTAAAGCACCACCCCGTTCGCGCTCTGACGGGCGCAAATGGTCTCGTCCGAGGACCACTGGAGCGGAGGCCATTTCTGTGTTATCCATAGCAGACACGGCCCAAACGGTCAGCCCAAGTCGTCCACAAGCAGAACAATGGCCCTTGCAACGTACGTCGCGTGTGTACGACTTCTGGTTGAAGCGAGCGACATCCTTGCCGGTAGCGACGTCCCACACGATGAGGTTGCCGAGGTCCGAGTCCTTCTGCGGCCGCTGCCACGTCAGCAGGTGCGAGCCCAGAGGCGACCAGGACACCGCGTGAACGCCTGGGTTGGCCACCTCCGTCACGACGGCACCGCTGTCCGCGTCGCGCACCGTGAAGCCCGAGGCTGTCCTCACCAGTACCACAAGTTTGCCATCCTCCGAGAACTCCATGATGTCGGCGGATCCCGGCGCCTCGAAGTTCTCGTCGCGCTCGATCTTGACCTCGTCCTTGCTAGAGGACGGCGGGCCCCACATGGCCTCAATGCCACCCTTGCCGCGCAGGAAGAATTTGGTGCGCGGCACGTTGTTCGCGTCGTCATTAGCTGATACAGAGGAGGAGTTAGACACTCGTTTGGAGAGAGCAGGAAGGACTGGAGCCGACTCACCTGTCACCATTGTTGGTTGCGTTTGGGGTGGCCAGCAAACCATACCGAAAATCGAGGCACCGTATAAATGTTTTTAAGTACGAATGCCTGCCCAACATGATTACCACAAACAAAAAAATCCGATATTTACCACCATCAGCATTCTGGAATCAACGCCAAATGATTTTATCCGATGATGT
>KV737042.1:6362-25299 GCA_000500225.2 Phytophthora pinifolia | reverse complement strand
TTAAGGGGACGTTCGAGAGTTGAAAATGGATGAGAAGTCTTAAGTCGATAGTCGATCGGTCGGAATCGAATTACCTCTAGTCCAGCACACGCACATTCTCCCTCAACGCGGTTATGCCAGAGATTAACCAGCCTAATTGGTTCGGGAGGTCGAGTTAAGTAATCGTTCTTGAGCTAGTCTTGCGAGTCGACGAAGTTTTGGGCACAAAGTTTCTTTTTGAAGCCGACGCTCTGCACGGCACGTATTCCAGTGAGGAAGACGCGTCTTGGAATATCCGACGGTTGCGATGTATCCAGAGCGGGTATAAGCCTGCTGACCGAAGTACGTGAAAGACGAGTACCAGATTTCTGTGTCCGAACTCACGTAGACTATCTTTTGTGAACTTGAATTCTTGCATGTACCCCATTGGCCTGGTTGCTGTAGGAATTGGTCCAAGCATCTCGGTTGTGTTCGCCAAACTGATCGCGCTAAGTCACAATCCCAAAATAAATGAACTGGGGTTTATGTGACGTTGCACCCGTGTATGCAATCAGTGGTAATTATGTCTGTTGCGAGTGTTGAGCCCATTATTTTGTAGTCGAAATCGAACATCACTTAATATTGGCAACACGTGTTTGTCGAGGGCTAAGTCGGACTTCCACATGTAATTCTAGTCAGGCTCAACGTCAATCCCAACCGACAGGTTATGCATTAACTTGACTTTCGGCAGTTCATTTACGAGTCTGTAAAAGTCCGCATTTTTTTTTACTTTTCCAGCGGAAGTGATCAGCCTGTTTGGAAGTGCTCTCGTAAGGCTTCTTCCGGGCTTGCGTAGTGAAGTGAATATTTAGCCGCAAGGGCATATCGTAACTACACTTAAGCAGCAATTCGGAGTTCAAGTCGGAGTCACGAATTTTCCTCCATGCTTGTAGCGTGGTGAACCAGAATAGCACGAGTTTACTCCACCATTCTGGAGCAGGGTTGGTAAGTGCCATATTGACATAGAGAATGTCGAATACTTGACCGCTTTGTTGGAGGCCAATATTGAACAGTGTGGCTGCTGGAGCGAACCAGTTTGGTATCGAGAGTTTTCCCTTGATTGAGTGATGGCATCTCGCAAGATACAAGGTCTCATCGAGTCACTGAAGGATCCCGTAGCTGGAAGTCCAAGTCCACCTTTGGATGATGGCCAATATAGCCATTCTTCCGGTATAGGCATTCTTCCGGAAGTGACCAGTCACTTTATTAACTTTCGATATTGATTTCTTGAACAGGAAGGCTTTGCACAAATTCCGGACTTGCATTTGAATTGCATCTGGCACGGGGGTAACATCTGCTGGGAAGAATAATAGCTCTTAAAATGACCGCACGTCCTCGAATTGTTCGCCCTCGATATTTCCACAATTGGCAATTCGTTACCCTTTTAGGAAGAACACCATCAAATCGCGTGCTTGCAGGCAGGGTAGGGCTTCGATCAATTCCAAGAAGTTTGGTTCGACCATCATCCAGTACCACAAATAAACCTGCGTCTATCAATTCTTCTCGTAGTCCAGGCTCTAATTTCTGGAAGGGGAAGATCACTGTTTTATCGGCGTTGAGTGTTAAACCTGCTGCATCGGAGTAGTGCTGGACTGTTTCCACCAATTCCCTGGTATGCCGTAAGCTCGCCAAGATACTAGTGCAGTCGTCTGCAAACGCAATAGTGTGATGTGCCTCTTGCGAGTGCTGAGAGACAATTCCCAATTTACCAGTCTTATAACGTAGGTGGTTCGATGAAAAGTACGAACAATCAAGGCGAAATCGCGTCATCTTGACGAACTCCACACCCGAGCTCGAAATACTTACTCGCCACACCATTGACAAGTACTGTGACCAGTGTACCCTTGAATAATATTTCGATGTACACTCGGAATTGGTCGCCAAATCCATTGTGAGCTAAAATCATGTCTAAGGAAGGCCAGAGAACGCTATTAAATGCTTTGGCAAATCTAGCAAGACCGCTCTAGCATCAAGTAACCACATCTCTTTTGCCAGCTGCTGTAAATCTTGAAATTCCACCTGTGCATGACGTATTGATCTTCCTTTTCTGAATCCAAATTGGTCGGGGTGAATCAATTTAGGCAGCACATCACGATTCTGAACGACAAAACTTTCGGGCCTAATTAGCCGTCGTGGTTGAGCAAAGTCAAGGGGCGGAAATTCTGGGGGAGTGAACGATCTCCTTTTTTATAGCGGAGAGAGAGATAGCATCTTCGCTTAAACTTGGTCACTCGTCCTTTGCGAAATTGAGCGGTATAGATCAATTCGTGAACTTTCGCCCACTTACTCGGATAAAGATGGTAGTATTCACCGGTGTTCCATCTAATCCACTGAATTTTCCTTTCCCCAATGAAAGGATCGCCCAGTAGATGTCAAAGGAGAGTCGAGGTGATTTTATCTCGCTGAGAGAGTCTGGCCAGAGTATGTTTCAGCATCTTCTGGAACTCGATCGGTTGGAACCGTCGCCTCAGAATGTCAGTGGTCACGTCCCACGATGGACTTGAAAAATTTGTTCCCAGTATTTCCTATGAGCAGCTGCCATATTTTCCGGATGTGCCGTCGTCGATCCATCATCTAGCGTAACGTTTGGTATCGTTACCTTCATATCCACGTTGTATGGGCTGCGGAGGAAATGTTTTGTTCCACTCTCATCATCCTTGACGTCTGTATCAAACATAGACTGCTGGCGTCAAAACAACGAAGCTTTCAAACTCTGCGCGAGGGAACTGCAAATTCGAGACACTGAATTCCGAGTGTGCTGAGATTCTGCTTCATAGAGTTGTTGCTTCAGAAAGGAGTGCGTTTCTTGGTCTTTATTGCTCAATGCTGTAATCATTTGTCGTAGGAAAACTCCATCTGCTCGTTTGTGCTACAGCTGGGTTAGCATTAGCGTCACACCTCATCTTTTCACAAGTCGGTTTAAGTTGAGCTCAAGTACAAGTGGGGACGCGAGAGAATTTAGGAGACTGGGAGAGCCTGCACTCTACCGCCGAAGATCTGTGGGCCTTGGGAGTTGCGTCAACCATTACGACGCTGTGGAGATGGAACATGGAGCGACTACACGAGGATGGGTGCAGCACGAAAGCATGGGCTGAAGTGGTAGCTTCAAGGCGAGCGGCACTGCGGGAAGCGTATGAGCGATACAGGACCAGGCTGTATCCAGTGACACCAAGCTCGATAAGCAAGATCTCAATGGCGACAGTCATACTGGAACGGCTGCGATCGGAACTAGCAACAGAGCAACCTAGCATCGGCTTCGACGCCCAACGAGCTGGGGTTTTTGATGGAGGATCAAGAGAGGAGCGCTTGTGGGCTGGTTAGCAGACTGGGGGTGGAATTTGAGAGGGAGATGAGCTTCATGATGATACCGCTTGTCTGTCACGTGGGAGATTCCACGCAGACAATTGAGCGGCTTCAACCTTATCAACTGTATGCAATCCATCAGTTATGTTACTATCGCAAAGCAGCATAGCAAGTCGTACGAGTTATGTATGCGGACAGTCTGGGTATCTCTTGCTCGAAATAGAAGTTTGTGCCTGGTGCAGTACAGCTCAACGGCTTCATTAAGCTCGCCCCACGATGAAAACAGGAGCTGTGGGAGTGCTGGAATCATGTTCTGGATGTCTTCGCGGGAATTTTTCATCGACACACGTTTCGGTGCGCCAAATACGTGGTGTCCGGTCTGACGTTATGTTTTGTTTGTCAAGTGTCACGAGACCCAGCGTGTTCATCTGACGAATACAGCGACATCGTTTCCGCGATATTTTCTTGGTCACTGTCGTTGCTCTCGCGACTTGCTCTCTTGTATGCGGGTCTCATATTTTTCTTTTGCTTCGTGCGTTGACCGCGTTTCGGCTTCTTGCCCGACTTTTTTATTTGCATGGCTAAACGCCGCGGAACATCTACACAAGACAGTATTGTAACGGATGTTAAGAAACTAACGCGTACACACCGGTATACCAATAACACCAATATTTCTTGATGCTCCTCACTTGAATCGCGCACGTATCCCAAAATCTTCGTCGCATCCGTCGCCTCCTCGATCGTCAGAAGACGAACCAACCTCAGTTACATCGCAGATGGATTTGCACTTGTCCTCATTTTCTTCCCCACCACTGTCGCCTGAAAAAGAGCTACTATTTGCGACCCTCGCCCACCTGATCAGCTGAAGAGGGGCTGCTCTCAAAAAGATCCTCGTCTAAAGAAGAGCTACCCCAAAGAGATTATCGCCCGTTTCGTCATCGGAAGACCCATCTCCAGAGTTGTCCCCCGAAGATGGGTATGTCCCAAAGCCAAATTCTGCGTTAAAGCACCAGTATTTGCAAGTACTTCACAATGCGTTTTCTTAAATGATCGCAATTGCTGGCCATATTTCTCGTAATTAATGGAACATCTTCAGTACCGGTATTTGCGAACTTTCACGAATCCGGGGGAAATTCAAGAATCCACAAAATATCACAATATCGTTAAGGGCGCCCGGCGCCCTTTTATGAAAAAAGTTACTAGGACAAAACAAGACCACTTTTCATCTAACCGCCGGCTGCTCAAGACTCTTCGGTCAAGACAGACGATGGCAGAACAACTTACCGGGGGGGGGGGCGCCCGAAAAGTCGCCAAACCCCCCGGCATACAATACGCAAGTCAACTCAACAGTCGCCGAGAAGATTGGGGAAGAGGAGAGAAGATCGGCCGACCTGCAGGAGCGGCAGCGACAGAAGACGGCCAGAGAGGCAGCAGGAGTGACATGGAGCCCCAGGACCTGCAGCAAGTTGTGAGAGCAAGCGGCGGAGTCAAGGAGGAGGTCTCCCAGGCGTGGACTACGGTCGGAAGAGCAAGAACTGCAACGACGACGGAGGAGCGGCTGGCTCACAGCAACAAGCACGCCGAACAACGGAATTCAATGCGGCAGAGCGATAGAAAGATAAGAGCAGGAACGGCCAAAGCAGCAGGACAGCTCGCGGCCCACAAACCTGGACGGCGTGGAGACTGGCTCTCCGGTCAAGATAATGGTAACGGACAAGTGGTTTTCGACCAGTTAAAGAAGTACCTGATCAACAGGGCGTCGCCCGCGTTCGTGCAGCAGACTGCACTCAAGCTGCTTGACCTGGCGAAAGAGAGGAGATACGCAAGCTACCTGGACAAGTTCTCGGAAGGAGCACGCAAGGACAAGGGAGATGCAGAGTTAGGCAGAAACTGGGTAGATGACGTGCCCACAAGGCTGCAAGAGAAATGTACAGGGCTGATCAGCGAATGGGAGCCGGATTCAGAAGTCCACCAGAACCGATTGGCGCAATTGCTACACCAATGGATATTGGTAGATCGGGTCCCTCAGAAAGAAGTGGAGAGTGTTTACCTTCCTTCAGAGCAACGAAGGAGCAGGAAGCAGCTCTGCAGCTCAGCAGAAGTCGTACAAGGAGGCAGTACAACCAACCAAAGGAGAGACCGGGGAAACAACCGAGATGACAGAGCAAGAACGGCTGCGGATGCTGTGTCTACAACCGGCCGCGCCGGTGACGAAGCTCAGAGCCCGGACAAGCGACGAGGTCAAGGCAATTGTAATGCTGCTTAACCACGAGATCGAAGTGCCGGCAGTACCCCCGTTCCTGAAACAGTCGATGGATGCGGGGGAGCTCGCAGTTTTCGAGGACATCTTCATGGGGTTGGAATACCCACTCTACGCACACCTGTTACCCGGCCAGTGTTCTACGACAACATGCCAACGAGCGCGGTCCTGGCACAGACCAGAGTTGGACCAGAAGCAGCGCTCGCGCAAAAACGAGAAATAGCTGACTTTAAGAAAGATTTGGCAAAGATCACCCTGGCTATGGCGGCAAGAGTCTGCAAGGTGACTTTCAAGGGACGGCAGACTGCGGCCAGGTGGATTGGATGGCAATTGCCATTGGCCTCCAAGCTCCTACCGCTTATCGACTACGAGAAGATCAAAGAACGGGCTGAGCACACGCATGAACGACTACTACTCCTTCGAAGTCGACGTACGCAAAGGAGCTGTCACATCAGCGGACATGTATTGGATCCTGACGAGTGGGCTAGGACTCCAGGTACAAGAAATGGTTCACGCGGTCTCGCCCATTACCGGCATACGAGAACCGCACTGGCATATGCCTGCAAGAGCTGAGGAACAATGGTTATATCGTCCTCGGCGAGGTTGAGGTTGTGATCCACCGCGCAGCAGTCTTTGTCAACTGGCCGTGCAGAAGCTGTTAGTCGCCGGACCACCCCACAAGGAGATGCAGTGTCCGTGCAGAGGATCTGGAAAAAACGCGCAAGGAGAACACGTGCGTGGTGGAGCGAGACCCAATGCGACACAGAGGGGGGACAGCGACGCTGAGAGGCGGGCAGGCGCAACTAAAGACGGGGCTCAGCTAGAAGACGTGCTTCGCAAGGAGGGATTAAGCTGCGGACAGCGAACCCAAGGGTGCCGAACCCTAAAGTCAAGGAGAAAAAGCGGTCACAATCGCCAACTCGGAAGAACAGAGAGCCACAGAGGGCACTCTCTCGCTGCCGGCGGAATGGGGACAAACGAAGACGTCGTCAGCTGAGGCACACCAGGTCCACACGTCGCCTACCAGGAAGGTGCTGAAGTCGGATGACACGGGGGTGAGTGTCCTGTCCGCTGGTTACCCACCAACCAGCGGCCGAAGTCACGAAGCGGCGGACGCAGAGGAACTGGAACACGAACTCGGCGTACAGGCAGACGAAGACATGGAAATGGAGGACGACCAGATCCCATACAGGGGTTTGGAGTTTGAGGGGGCTGATCACGCCATGGACGACGATTCGGACCAAGGAAAGGACGAAGCGGAACGAAAGCGATCGACGAAAGAAGCGACTCCATCGGGGCAACGTGAGGCTAAGTGGAAATCAAGACGAGAGAGGCGGAGCAAGACGGAGTCGCCTCAACGAGGCAGGTCTCCAGCGAAGAAAAGAATCACCGGACTGGACAGCGAACCAAGACGAATGGAAAAACCGAATTTGCAGAAATTTATCTCCGACTACATGACTGCGATCACAGGGAAGACAACAACTGATCTCACGAGCAAAGGAGATCAACATGACGATTACCTGAGCGACAGAGGCACGGGGGTTGCTTGCGCAGACCAAATATTCGGCGGCGACGGGGTCAAGGAGCAGGGCAGTCACTCGCAGGCAAATGGACCGAGCGACAGTGACTGCTCCATAATTGCTATGACCGAACCGACCGACCCGGGGGCGCCGCTGAACTCATGGCTCGACATTCTCGGAGGGGCAGTGGTTGATGTTGCCGCAAACGAGCATTGCGGGCGGATTGCCTTTTATGCCGCGCTCTACAACCAAAAGGAAGGCGTGGTCACGCTTACGAAAGAAGTAGCAGCCAAGACCAACATGCTTAAGAAGGCGGTGTTAAACGAGATGATCGCGAATCTCGCGGACGAGATGTCCATACACCCAGAAGAGATCACCGCCGAGGCCAAGGCATGTGGTTTCTAGGGAATGGGCGCTGCAACACTGGAGGAACAAACCTCGGCTCTCGCAAATCACTTGGCTGAACACCGTGGGAAGACGGTCAAAGCCCGAGTCGAGATGCACTATTGGGTGCGCACCATGCACCTTAAGGCCATGGTATTGCACGGGAGGGAAACTATCTACGTTCTGGACGTGCACGAGAGTCAACGGGCGCGACTGCAGACCTATGCATACGCAGAAGTCGAGACAGAGAGTGGAGACACAGTGGAGACAGGGACCGTCACCCCGGTGCCGACCGACGCCGCTATGGCATTGCTGGCGGACCTCATTAAAGCGGGAATACGGCCACCAGTCATGGTTTTGAGATGGAGCCAGGCGGGAAACCACTTCCAGGCGGTGAATTATCCCACCGACCAGTACGATTACTACGCAGCCAACATCGCATCGCTGTCGACGGTGCGAAATGCGATATTAGGGCAGAACGGGTGGCGTTCGCTGGACACGGTCGGATACGACAAGGGCATAACGGCGAAGGCGGCAGCCGCAGCATTGACAGCATTCAGGAAGATGGGAAGAAACAAGACGGCGAATGCATCGGCACACAGTCTCGACGTCGTGGCAGAGCAAGATGCTCATGGTGACTCAGTCGAGGGCCCAAAGGTAGGCGACCGAACCAGCAACGTAGGTGAAGACAGCAGTGGGGAACCAGGGTTGCTCGGTGGGGATAGCGGAGGCAGCTTTAGCGTAGCAGATGAGTTGCACGAGAAGAAGGATCCACAACAGATTCACGAGGAGGGAAAGACGCAGGCAGTGATGCCACACGAGGGACCCACGACAGAGGAAGGGACTTTGATGCTTGCAGCAGAGCTCGAGGCGGAGACCCAGTTGGATGCTCCGGTTGATGGAATGCGGGAGAAGAACAGCAGGACGGAGCCGGAGCGGGAGAGGACGGTAGCGTGACACCAGAACGAGAGCAAACGGCGACCAGGCTCACGACAATGAAGGAGCACTTCCATGCGATATCGGGAGAGGAGCACGAGGCAATGATGACGAAGGAATATAGAAGGCAGGCCCGCACGATTCGGCGAAGGAGGCTGCAAGAGAGCAACAGAGGAATGATACGAGAACAACGCACTCACCGGTTGGACAGAACAATCGGAGTAACCACCCAGAATGTAAGGGGGTTAGCGACGCAAATGGGGAAATTAGGGGAGAAACTACAAGGATTCAAAGAGCAGCACATGCGCGGAAACAGAGACAGAACATTTATACAAGAAACGCACCTTCATCAGGACGAACACTCCAAGGCGGCACAACAACACGTAGCCATGTGGGGTTTCAAACACACCACGGCGGAGCAGCACTCACTATGGGCATCACGGGAGAATAGACGAGCGGGCGTGGCAATAATAGTCAACCCGTATGGTGCAGTAAAAAAATTGGCGGCCTGGCGCCAACAGGACTGGACGGAGCATATAATGATGGCGACGGGAGAGTTGGCTGGACGGAGAATACTCTTTGTCACCGTGTACGCACCGGTGAATGGAGCGGTGCGAGTAATGTTTTACAAGAAAATGGCTCGGCTGGAATTGCCCCAGAACTGCGACATCATCTGCGGCGGGGACTTCAACTGTGTGCTGGATGTACACCGAGACAGAAGAAGTAGCGATCGCGCGACGGACATGGGTTCAAAGGAACTACTGCGAGTGTTGGAGCAATGGAATTTGATTGACGCCGGAGAGGGCAAGTGGCCCACGGACGCAGGCAGGGACACTATGCGGACATATGCGACACGCATTTTCACGCCGGTGCACGGGGGGGGCAGGGGTCCTCCAGGCTGGACAGGTTCTACGTTTCCAACGGATGCAAACGATTTGTGAAGGGGATCGAAACAGAAGAGGCCATATGCAGGTCGGACCACAGAGCAGTGCTCCTAGAATTGCATTCACCGCAAGGCGTCCTTCGAATGAAGAAGCGGCCAAGACTCTATCCGGTGCCGGCGTTCGTCCAAGCGGCGACGAGTAGTCTAAACACTCAGCGGCTGATGGAATTTGCGGAGAGAGCGAGATGGAGACAGGAGCGATTACGGCGAGATGGGGGGTTCCCAAGGAGGAGATCCGGGGCCAGATGAAGTCCCTCGTCAAAGAAGCGCGGAGACGAATAACAAGCGGCTGGAGACAGCGGATAAGGAGGATCAAAGTGAAGCTGGCGAACATCTCGCTGAAAGACGGTCAGGGCGCTGAGAGGCAACAGCTTTTGAATGCTCTGCAGCAGGTGCAGACTACGCGGAGAACAATGAAACGACGGGTTCTAGTGGAGAACACTCAGTGGAGTGCCAATGCGACAACGAAGCAGTATTATCGGCGCATATGCACCAAGTACGGCAGCAACACTATCTTTGAACTCATCCCAAAGGTGGGAACCAGAGTGCGGACGGCACACGACAAGGCAAACATACTACGAGATAGCTGGGAGGACGTCTTAAATGGTAGCGCGGATGACAAAAGCTCAATCAGAGAGTATGTGGAGAAGCACAGCAAATCGTGGTTGACGGTTGACATGGCGGACCTAGACGAGGCGATCACAGCGGATGAGGTCGCTGCAGCGATTGCGGCGTGTAAAGTAGGCAAGGCCTGCGGCCCTGACAGCCTTGGCAACGAATGGTATAAAGACTACAATATGCTGCTCGTGCCAGTGCTGACCAAGGTCTTCAACGAATGCATGGAGAACGGGACCACGCCGGCAAGCTTCCTCGAAGCGTACATCTGCAGCATCGGGAAGGGGGGTGACCACACGAACCCCATGAACTACAGACCGATAGCGCTTTTGAACAGCGATTACAAGATATTCACGCGCATTCTGGCGTGGAGGGTGCGGAAGTACGTCGCGAGATTGGTGAGTCTGCGCCAATGTGGTTTTGCGCCTGGTCGCACGATCCACGAAGTAATCGACATGTTCGAGGCGGCCAAGCAGGTCTGTCAGAGCCAGGCGGAGCTTACGGAGGCACAGGTGCTAATGTTGGATTTTGCTAAGGCATACGATTCTCTCGATCGAGACTTCCTGATGGAGGTTTTGAAAGCGAAAGGATTCCCTCCAAAAGTGCTAAGTGTTATTGCAGCAATTCATATGGATACGTCGGTGAGGTTCATGGCAAATGGATACCTGTCAGAGAAGCTAGACGTCACGAGCGGAATTAGGTAGGGCTGCCCTCTGGCCCCGCTGCTGTTTATCATTGCAGTAGATCTGCTATACAACGTCATCGAAGGGGAGGAGGGGTTGGCAGGAATACCAATGGGAACGGACGCGCAGGTGCCACCACTACGGATTGCCGGCTACGCTGACGACACAGCGATCTACATCGCGCACCGCTCCATGCAACGAGCGGTGATGAGGTGTGTCAGCCAATTCTCCGGAGTGTCGGGGCTGACAATCAATGTCAAGAAGTCGGTCGCGATCAACCTTGGTGGACTCGACATCAACAGGACCCAAGGCCGGCAACGCAGCGGAGAGGACCGAGCCACAACTGGCTCACAGGAGGACATTAAGGAGACGGACAGCGTTCGATGGGACACCTTGCAGGATCAGAGAACACGACGGAGCTGGCCTGGGAGAAAGCATTCAAAACACTGAAGGTGAGATTGGCGCTGCGGAAGTTAAAACCATCACTGTGATACAACGAGCGGAAATTGCGACGGCGATCATCATGCCTAAGTTGATGTTCGTAGCGAGGTATGCATGGCCATCGGAGACTATAGTGAAGAAAGCAGACAAGGCGATTCGGAATTTCGTGTAGAAAGCAGCGTTTGAAGTTCCCGACAGAGCGCCGACCGGATGGGTGAAGGAGGCACTAGCGCAAAGCAAGACGCTAAAGGGTGGTTTGGGAATACCACACCTAGAAACAGAACTTATGGCTCTGGCAGCGATGACAGTGGGGTAGTGGGCATTGACGACCAGACCCTCCTTACAGCAAATAGGCCACATACTGCAGCAGAAGGATCGACGCGGCAATCAGCATGTAACCCCGAGCGGACGGAAACCCAAGAACTGGGTTGACAGGCACGCTGTGGGGGACCGGACGACCATGGTGGAGAAGCATTTTGACGACCAACAGGGTCTGCCGAGGCAGCAGACAACGAACTCGGGGAGCTTAGGAAAACACTGAGACGCAGCAATTGCATCACAACCACCTGGACAACGCACGGCTTACGCATCACATGCGATGGCAAGGCGAGAGCAGGGCTGCTCCAGCGAAAGAGCGAACGTCGGCGGGAAGGGGGCAGCTGGGTCCTGGAAGCTATGATGGGGAGGAACATCACAGAGTTATGGGTCGGCAATGCGCAAGGGGAGCGGGGAACGTGGACCGATTTTAAGAAGGCATTCTCGATAGTAGAGAACACGACGATTGAGCAAGTCATGGCTATTCAGCCGGAGACAGAGCGGGCAATCTTGTTCTGTCCACAGACGCAGGGGTTGCCACTCCCGGGGCCAGGCAGGAGCTGAAGTGTAATCGTGGAGATCTCCACAGAGGGCAGACACCACGCGGACTGAGTCGCCGCTACGGCGTTGGGCAGAAACACAACGACGAATAACGTGGCGGAGTTCGTGGGCTTACACAGGTTATTGCAGCATGCAGCCAGTCAGGGGTGGCGGAACCTCCATGTGGTAGGCGATAGTGCGATGATACTTCGCATGATGCAATCTCGTAAGCCTCCCAAGGCGGCCAGATTGAAACATTGGTACCGGGCCCCGAGCAGATTGGCTGACCTGTGCGAGGTGGCGTCGTTGACACACCATTTCAGACGATACAACAAAATGGCGGATTGGTTGGCTAACCAGGCCATGGATAGCAAACACATCTAGAGCGTCGTCTGCACCGAAGAAGGGGAGCATAGCGCATTGTACAAAGGGGTCATGGGGAGGCTGGATGGCGACATCAACCATTGGTTGGAACAGCGAGAGATCCCACGATCAACATAAGAGACGAATGGAAGAAGAGAGGACTCATCGGGATGCAAATGCCGGGTGAGGATGGTAATTAGAGTTCATTTCCGGTAGGAAAAAGTAACACAATATACAAGGGCCACCTTATTTACTACTGATCGGTAATGCACCACTATCCATTTGGCTGTCAGCACTATAAAAAAGGCATATGGCCACCGAAATTATGGGATTCTATACTCACTTCAAAATAGGAAAGAAAACCGACACAGTCGGATTTCACCACTATAGCTTAGCTCGTTGCCAGTAGACTGAAAGCATCCGCCACTACAGTCTTGCAGCAGGTTAATAATACGTAACAGGCCACATTTACTTCAGTCTTGTGAGTTTCTCGGACGCTATGGAGTCTGCGCGTCGTCGAGACCGCTTTCCGTGGCAGATGATATGGAAAACTGGAGATGAGATGCCCTACAATGCGTTCGAAGAAAATTTACCCCGCTTCGTTCGTGACAAAAACGACTTTCTCAATTGTACGATGAATCATGTCGACCGCTGCGAAGATTCTCTGGCTGTCAGCCGGCACAAGATGCGGTGCATAGTTTAAAGTGTGTTTCGCTGCGCTGCAAGGACGCCGATAAATCGTGCCGGGCTCGCTACAAGATACTGAAATGCACTGAAGTCGATTTTGTCATTATCTACGAACAGGGCGAGCACTGCATGGCTATTGATGCCCCTCCTTCTCCTTTGAGCAGCCCTGATTTGACACCAGCGATGAAGGAATATATCGTATCCAAGCTTGAAGACGTGCCGTCAATGATTGCGCAGCTAGCGTACTCGTTTTTGTGTCGTGAGATCACAAGCCGCAGAATTCCTGGTCGTGCCCCAGCGTTGCAAAAGGTGCAAAAATTCGTCAAGACGTGGCGAGGCAAAACCAAGCCCGACAGGTTGGAGCCGGTGATTGAGATTTGCCGTCAGAGCATGTACGATGGTGGAACTGCCGAGCAGACCAGCGACAGCTTGTTGGGCTTTTGTGATACCCAAGTTGTGGATGGTTCTATACAGCCAGCACTGGGAACTGGGTCTGAAGGCAATCAATTTCGGATTGGGTTAACGTGCAAGGCGTTGCTAGAGAGATATGTGGACGTGCAGAGGGACCCTGCGCTGTCTACTCTGCTGCATCTGGACAGCACGCACAGCATTGTCAAGCAGAAACACCCCGTTTTTGTCGTGGGAATCTCTGATCGCAGTGGCAGCTTCATGCCTGTTGTTTACTACTGCACATCGCTACGGAAAGCTCGAGACATACGATGATGCCTTGCATTTCTCAAGCGTGTGATCCTGCGAGAGTTTGGCACGGCGTTTTCGCCTGACTTTGTCATGATGGATGCCGACAAAGCTTAGTACAAGGCGTGTGAACGAGAGCTTCAAGACACAAAGATTTTGATATGCTGGTTTCACGTCACTCAGAACGTGCACAAACATGCAAATGCGGCAAATCTGTCTGGGATTACTCGGAAGAAAATATTCCGAGATCTGTACGATCTGCACTTTGCTAAGACGGAAGATGATTACTTGCGGAAACGTGAGTTTGTGGTTCGCTCGTGGCGCGGCGCTGGAGCATTGTGGCCTCGCGTGAAGCGTGTAACGGAGCACCTGCTGAAAATGTGGATATTGGTGCCACGATTTTCATTGTGGCAAGCATTCCACACCCCTATTGGCTATGCAACAACTAACAACCCCTTAGAGACGTATCATTACACTCTCAAACTGGTTAATGACAATAAGCGAGCTACGCCAACCGAGCTAATTGCTCGGTTGGATTTGTCACGCCTTGGATATGTTTCAGCAATGTCCGGTTTCGACAATGTGCCAAGAGTGTCCAAGCGACTTAAGGCGGCGTTTCATCGTGCTGAGAGGCCCAAGAGCTTGATGTAGATGTGGTACTCTCCACAGTCTGATGGTGGTGCGAGTCTGGCCAAAGGTCACAAGTACCACCTCTGTCGACGAGGAGGAGGATGCACCACCTGCCACCTCTGCAAGCACAGACGAAGATTCATACCGATCCACAAACTATCGTCGCCTCATGTGGGAAGGCATGCCGGAAGGTGGCTGGGTTGTTGACCCGGTTGGACGAGCATGCATGTGCGCTTGCTGGCGTAAGACTGGCATGTGCATTCACGTTATAAAGGCCACCAAGGTGGCGCACAAGCCGTGCCCCGGCATGCCTTCACCTGAGCTCCGTTTTGTCAGCGCGTCTAGTACACGCAGGGGCCGTTCTACACGCGGGCAGCAGAATGTTAGAGGCAGTACCTCTGTTGTCATCCAGGAGCCCATTGAACCAGGTGATGTTGTGCATGGGCCGCTTACGTACAGAGAATTTTGGGGAATGCAAACTGGTGTCGTGGCCCACACACTTCGGCGTGGAGCTCGAGGTTTGCACGCATTCCGCTCGAGGAGCTGGGAAGCGCCACCACCTGGCGGCGGAGATCGAGGGCACGCGCACGCCAGACACGGAAGGCCACCCCAACTTGGCTCCCAACATGTGGACTTTCGTGCTCAGCCTTGGAGGAGACCGTGGGCTCGAGCGGCACGGGCGTCAGGTGCTGGAGATGGTGGGGCTGCGTGAGTTGCGGCGTCGACATTCGATGGGGCTGCTGGGGGGCGTTGATTTGGAGTCAATCTCTCTCTTGAGACGGAGAAAATAAGCGAGGTGGAGTGGAGTGCGCTGGTGCCGGCGAGTTGGCAAGTGATCCGATCGATTTTACAGCGAAGCCATGTCTGCCAAAGACAAGCCAAGTCGAGCGCGAGAAGACGGCAGTGCCAACACACTAAAATAAATGTTTGCTGAAGAGCAGCTTTTTGCTGTATTCGTCATAAACGCGACACTAGTTTGTTATGTGCTACTAATTCTCTCTCTCTCAGACTCCGCAAGTTTGCTTCGCGATCGAGTGCAGTCGAGTGTTGTCTCTGATCCTAACGTCCTCTTCGGCTATAACTACAGTAGAAGTTATAGTGCTACGTATCCTCTGTTCTAGTGGTGACCCGCGTTCATTTAGTGCTGAATGCCACGCACAGGGTGCCGCATTCCAGTCCGATGGTTTCTATACCCTATTTTATAGTAAGTGCAACTATTTTTATAGTGCTGCCCCCCTCCTTAGTGGTATCTAACATTCTTTTTGTGCATATTACCAGCTGAACAGTGATTTCTTCTTATCCTCACAATATACCTCATAAAAAAAAGAACAACACAACACATCTAGTCGCTCGTAAGCCAAATAGATCAGTCTGCCACTCTCTCTCAAACAGCCACGCTTTGCAGTGGCTGTGCTGGGTGGCTAACCCGTGACTGGTTCCGTTGCCGCGTAGTGCGCCGTGCCAACTCTGCCTCGTCACGGCCGCCGACACGCCTACGCAAGCTGCTGCAGCTCGATGGACCGGTACAGGTGCGCATTCGTCCTTGCGTTCGCACTGGCGTGGATTGCGGTCTCATGTCTTCTTTGCTTGTGTTGCCGTGCTGCGTTGCAGTCCGACAGAATGGCTCGACTTCCCCTCGGTCCGTCGCAAGCGAGCAGGTTCGCCGGACGACCGAGCGCGACAATCGCCCAATTCGCGGGCCAGTTCACCGCCGCGACAGCGCTGGGCGTCTGCAGACGTCGCTGATATCGTGGCCGATTTCGGGGAGCCGCGTGCTGCGATTGAAGAGGAGCCGAGCGAGTACGAGAACGTCAAGCTGACACAGCAGCAGGTAAGCAAACTGCAGAGGCAATGGTAGTAGTGTACACGGTGCCTTATTCTGCAACAGCGCTGCTTGTTCCGCCCTCCGCTCTCGTTCCAGCACTTCCTCATGAGCACGAGTTATCTGGAATGGATAAAGAAGCAGCAGCAGCGACAGCGTGCAGCCAGCCAGCCATAATGCGTTCCCCACATCATTCGCGAATGAGCATAAGATACATTGTAGTTAAAATTGTCGCGTAGAAGACGAGCTCACTGGCGTTGATACCATTCGATCACCATACATCGCTTGATTCGAGGAGTCAACTCCAGTGGTTGACGAGTTCTGTCGAATCTCGTCAGAGCAATAGGGCCGCCAGAAAGTCGGTGAAGCTGCACGTTGACGCAGAACTTCGCCAGCCTGCGCTCAACACGCACCATCGCGTGACGCTAAGGTGCCTGCATCGCCGGCTCCAGTGGCGTCGGTCTCGACGGTCTGTTCATCGAGCGGTGACGCTGCCAGAGGCCCACCACCACACGCAGTGTTGAACTTCAAAAAGGGAGCCATCCCTCAAAAGCAAAAGCCCGTTTGCCTCGTCGACGCATGACTTGCAGAATATCCTAAACTACAAAACTAGACATATGCACACTATATCAGTGGGTTGAGGCATATCTTCTGGTTACTTTTCGCTCTCAACTACTGATAAACGTTACAAAAGTACTGAGCTGGCCCACCGAGTGACATCATCGGTGTGGGCAAACAGGTCCCAGCCCATCATCCGGCGGCATACAAAGTTCCAGTCAAGTGCCCCCCAAGCAGCGCCGAGCCTTGGACCCCGCACGCCACCCGGCAGGGCCATTTGAGATTTTGCGGCGTCGCAGTTACCAAGACACAAAACCCGCTCAGCACCATGTCGGCCAAGGCGATCCGCGAGTTCGATGGCAAGCGCATCCTGTCCACGAGCCTGCCGGCCTTCAACCTCAACAAGCGCTTTGCGCAGGTGGCCGTGAGCAAGAGCTTCACAGAGCAGAGCCGCGAGCAGTTCTTCGGCGCCATCGAGACGGCCAACCCGTGGCTCACGACGCTGGGCGAGACCAAGCTTGTGGTCAAGCCCGACCAGCTCATCAAGCGTCGCGGCAAGGCTAACCTGCTTCTGCTCAACGCCACGTGGGCTGAGGTGCAGGATTGGGTCTGGGAGCGCATCAACAAGCCCATCCAGGTGGAGACCGTCACGGGCGTGCTCACGCACTTCATCGTCGAGCCCTTCCTCAAGCACAGCGGCGCCGACGAGCACTACGTGTGCATTGTGTCCAACCGCGACGGCGAGGAGATCCTGTTCCACCACGAGGGCGGCGTGGACGTGGGCAACGTCGACGCCAAGGCCAAGCGCCTGCAGGTCGGCATCGAGTCCGTGGCCTCCGAGGAGGAGGTGACTGTGGCCCTGCTCTCCTCTGTGGCGGACGCCGCGCGCAAGCCCATCCTGGCCAAGTTCCTTGTGGGCATGCTGGCCAAGTTCCGCGAGCTGCACTTCGTCTACATGGAGATCAACCCCATCGTGCTCGTGGGCGACCAGATCTCCGTGCTTGACATGGCCGCCAAGCTCGACGAGACCGCCAACTTCCTGGTGGGCGACCGCTGGGGCGAGATCGAGTTCCCGCCGGCCTTCGGCCGCGCCAAGTTCCCCGAGGAGGAGTTCATCCAGGACCTCGACTCCAAGACGGGCGCGTCGCTCAAGCTCACGATCCTCAACCACACGGGCCGCATCTGGACCATGGTGGCTGGCGGCGGCGCCTCGGTCGTGTACGCCGACACGATCGCCGACCTGGGCTTCGGCCACGAGCTGGCCAACTACGGCGAGTACTCGGGCGCCCCCAGCGAGACGCACACGTACCACTACGCCAAGACGATCCTGGACCTCATGACGCGCAACTTTGACGAGCGCGGCAAGGTGCTGATCATTGGCGGAGGCATTGCCAACTTCACGGACGTGGCGCTGACGTTCAAGGGCATCATCCGCGCCATCAAGGAGTACCAGCAGAAGCTCATTGACAACAAGGTGCACATCTGGGTGCGTCGTGGAGGCCCCAACTGCCAGGAAGGGCTGGCTGTCATGCGCGATGTGGGCGAGGCGACGGGCGTGCCTATCGACGTGTTTGGCCCCGAGACGCACATCACGGCGATCGTCCCCATGGCTCTCGGCCTCGTGGAGAAGCCCACGTCGGAGGTGGCGCCGCCTGCCGCCAAGGCCATTGGCTCAACCAAGGCGTCTTCGGAGGAGGGAAGCGCTGGCAACAGCGACGAAGAGGCAGACGGCGCCGCTGAAAGCGCGGATGAGCTCGAGGCCAAGGGCATTGCCAATAAGTCGGTTCCCGTCGTGATCCAGGACGAGGGCATTGTCCGCATGAACGACAAGACGCGCTGCATCGTCTACGGTCTGCAGCAGCGCGCCGTGCAGGGCATGCTCGACTTCGACTACCTGTGCAAGCGCAAGACGCCGAGTGTGGCGGCGCTCATCTTCCCGTTCTCGCCCAACCACTACCTCAAGTTCTACTGGGGCACGTCGGAGCGTCTGGTCCCCGTGTACCAGAAGCTCTCGGATGCCGTCAAGAAGTTCCCCGACGTGAGCGTGCTCATCAACTTCTCGTCGTTCCGTTCCGTGTACCAGTCGACGATGGAGGGCTTCGAGCACAGCGACACCATCAAGACACACGCCATCATTGCCGAGGGGGTGCCGGAGCAGCAGTCGCGCCTGATCGCCAAGAAGGCGCGTGAGCTCAACGTGGGCATCATCGGCCCTGCCACGGT
>KV737038.1:570-11447 GCA_000500225.2 Phytophthora pinifolia | reverse complement strand
GCACGGCGCGCGATTGGCAGCACCTCAGTGTTAGTCAGCAAAGCACATGGGAAAGTTATCATTCCACCCGAATGGGTCAGCAGAGTGTTGAAAACTTATCATGAATGGCTAGTCCATTCCGGTGAACGCCTCATGCTCGAGTCCATGAAGGCAGCACTGACATGGCCCGGAATGACCGAGTCGGCTCGCAGTTGGGTGCGAAACTGCTCGCAGCAAGGACAACCGCAGCAAGTATGGCAAGATCCCCACAAAAATCGTGGACGTCCGCCCCTGGCTGAGATCGCGGTGGATACTCTGGGACCCTTAGGGAGTGAACACCACTGGCGAGCGCTCACGATCATTGATACAAGTACCCGACTGATCGAAATCGCTAGTCTCGACGATGGTACCAGTGCAGAGGCGGCCCGGATCATTGACCAGGTGTGGTTCAACCGGTACCCCCGACCTGAAACGTGCATCTTTGATCAAGGTCCCGAATTTCGTGGTGAATTTCAAGAGCTACTGCAAAGCTACGGTGTGCGACGCAGCCCCAACACGGCAAAAAACACAAGCCAACGCTGAAGTGGAGCGAGCACATCGAACCATCAATAACAAGTTCCGGACGGACCAAGTTACGACCAAGGGGGAATGGGAAAACCTTCTTTCCGCAGTGATGTTTTCCATGAGGGCACAGCACCATACCATGACCGACAGCGCCCCCAGCCAAAGCGCCTTTGGACGCGACATGCTCTTCGGCATCTCGAACCCGGTCAACTGTCAGCAGCAACAACAACGCAAGCAGCTACAAGTGCAACGCCCGGCGGACCGAGAAAACGCGGGGCGCGTGGAGCATGAGTACCGCCCGGAAGATCTCGTGATGGTTTCGCGTAGTGACCCCCGTGCACCAAAACTCCAGCGCCTGTACGACGGTCCCTACCGTGTGGCAAGCGTACGAAGCGATGGCGTCCTCGGGATCGACAAAGGAGCCTACCAAGAACGGATCTACATGCGCCGGATCAAGCCCTACGAGTCGACCACCATGGGGGAAGATGTTGTGACACGCTGAGCTGGAGAAGATGGCTTTCGACCGAGACCGAATCCGCGAACGTGAGCGAGAAGGGAAGTTCTAAGAAAGGCATAGTGAGCGAGCAGTAGCGAAGCCGACGAGCACAGCAAATAAACTCACTTTTCAATTCTACTTCTACCCAAGACACATCACGTTGTTGAACGCCGTGGACATTAAGTCCATGCTTCCAGAACGAGTCACGCATTTGCGCGTCGTCGCCCATTACCTCGTTCGCGGCATCCCAGGTGTAACACTTGTCTCCGAAGTTGGTCATGACCTTGGTGACGTGGTTCTCCAGTGCTCTGCATCTCCTCCTTGCTGATACCTTGGAACGACAACGGTGCCTCCTCTGGATGCTCCGGATGACGCTGAATATTAATACTAAGCTGCGACAATGAAGACGCAGACACGCAATTAAGCAGGAAATCAATTAGTAGAAGGGCGTGCATCAAAGTCAGAAGCTCCTTGCTCAACGAGATAGGAGATTTCTTTAATATGATCATCCCAGCTCGTTGATTTGCAATAGAACGCCGCCCAGCAATCACTATCACAGAGGGTTGATTTCTACGAGCAATGCAACGTATCTAGGTTAGAGGGCTACTGTACATGTAAAATGTAAAATGCGTGGCGCTCTTCCCTGGAATAATTAACCCCCTCTTCGGAGCAATCCCCCAGTTCGCCTCCCCAACAGCGGCGAGGGGACCGAGACCATTGACACTCTCCATACCGACGCTGTCGGAAACCTCGTCCTGTAACACGGCGGCTACACGCCGACTCAGCAGGACGGCCTCCACGACGTTTTCGCTCAACGATCAACTTCACTGTCGTCGTTGACTACAGCAAGTACCACGACGTTCGCATTGACAATCGATTCGAGACCGAAACGCTCGTGCCCGACGTTGTCGCACTACAGACGCTCCAGGGCTTCACTCGCTGGAGAGCTGCTTCCCTACAAGCCTACCAACTTCTCCAAGACCCACAACTCATTGAAGGACAATTTTGGCGCGTACCATCTTCACTTTCGGATACATCTACAACTCCAGCGCCCGCTGCGCCTTCGACTCCGGCGGATTTGACGGACCCGAAGTAGGCCGACAAGGTCGCCTCCTCGATCCCTCACAACGACGACACTGTGCACTCGCTACGTGGAAAGTATGACTGGGACTATGTGGCGCAGCAGAACATTGACTTCAACCCGTCGTCGCTGGTGAGGATCAGTGTGGGCACGGGCGGCGGCAGTGCTCCGATTTAGCTCGTTGGCGGCAACGGCACTGACAAGTTGAGTTGAGGCCAACGCGTCCCAAGGCCAAGCACACCGCAGCTGCGAAAGTTCATGAGGCACAAAGCGTTGGTGCTTTTTTTCGAGTGTGCGCTGAAGACTTGTACTTGTACTACAACGACTGCAACACCAAAACCATAACCATAACGCCAACTCCACCGCCGCTGATGAACCAGAGAGAGTGCCGATCGAAGGCCAGTCGCACTTCGGATTTGCCGACCCAACGACGACGGCGGAACCTCGAGCGCTTTACGGCCCTGGGGCTAGATGTCGCGCTCACGGAAGTTGATGTCACTGCGAGCTCAAGCTCATCGGAAAATAAAGTATAAAATTGAACTGGTTTTTCAAAACAAAATACGTGATTGCAATACCAACGATAGCAATAATAATAATTGCCCAATTGGAATAAAATTGTTAGGGTCAGAACGGTGTTGTGGTTGGGAACGACCCTACCAATCCACTGCGCAAGGGTTCGAATCCCACACCTGTCGAGAAGCCGGTGGCGATCACGAGGACTTATGTTCCTGGCTAGAGCAATCCAAATGAGCCGGCGACGGCATGAGATCCACCAGTGGATATGGGTTTTGGACTAGATTTTTATAAACTAGTAATATTTTATATGGAGATCAGACTTGGGTTATATTACTTATAACAGTTATCATAATGTGGAGCTATGCAGATTTTCTCTACGCCTGTGCATCCGTGTCGTCATAGAGTGGTGAAGCTCCAAAGCTCGCGGTTTGCGCGTAAGAAGACCAGCATCTCAAAGTTCGCAGGCAGTAGATTTGAACGGCGAGGTCTCAGTGTTCGAAAGCTAGTTTCGCGGCAGCAACGTCCGGCGTGATGGAGCCATCGGTAGCCCTGTTGAACCCTGCGCCACTGGAGATGTTTACGGCGCAAGCTCGTTTGAGTCCGGTCGTAGGACAGGCACATGTGTGTCACGAGCATCGTGCGGAACACCTCGACTCTCAGCATATTCACAGATGAGACTTCAAGTGGATAGCCCTTATGCATGTTAGGACCGAGCCTCGCGTTCCAACTTCTCTCTCATTCTCACTTTTACCATCTAATCAACACAAGTCTCCTACAACTGTCGACTCTTCTCTTCTCGGTGGACTTCCTGCACTCCATATTGTTATGAGCCCAAACTACGGCATCTGCTGAAGAAGTTCCTGTCATACGACCGACAGCTCTGACTACCCGTGAAACCTAGTACCGGATACCCAGCATATCCGATTCCTGCGACGTGTGATAATCTGCGACGTGTGACAGCTTCAACTTGTTGCACTCATACAAGCGTCCAGACCGCTCATCGTTGAGATACGAATCTCGAGGATGAAACAAAACCACCTGCTCGCCGAAGCCTCGATGCCGAGCTTCAGGCAGCATCCGGCAACGACTCCGTAAAGCTCGAGACGGGCAGCACGGAGCCCAACCCCGAACTGATCCGCTTGCAGGCTGAAGTGATCGAGCTGCGCCGACAAGCTGCAGCTACCACCAATATGGCGACCGAAATCGAGAAAATGCGCGCAGGGTTCGCTCAGATGATGACGGCGCAGCCGATGGTTCAGGCCGAGTTGGCTAAGCTCAGGTCAAATGCGACGGCTACGACTCAACTGTACGCTGAGATTGCAAATCTCAAAGTGGAACTCCAGACTGCCATGTCCAGAACAACTCCTGCACCGCCAGCACCATCGGCAATGTCAGCACCGGCACGGACGACGCCAAGGATCAAGGACGTGTTATGCCGTAAGTTTGGCGGGCAAGAGGTGTTTCCAGCTTCGGCTCTGGCTTCGAGGACTTTTTCTTGGAATACGAGCAAGCGATCACCACAGAAAGCTTGTGGAATCAATCTCGGTGAACATCGCAGATCAAAGCGTCTGTACTCGTCAACTTCCTCGAAGGAAAAGCGGCGCGCTTTTTTCACAGTAACGTGGCGCAGTGGCGCATCGAAAAACCAACTTTCCGCTATGATGACTTCAAGACGAAGTTGAACTCCGTATTTGGTTGTCGTCTCAACCAAGTTCAACTGTACAAGCGCTTGGCATCGTGCAAACGCCCACAAGACTCGTGGTCCGAATATCTGGACTATCTGAAATACGTGGCTCGTCTCATGAGCGGAGATCATAGCTTACTGCTGCTCATCAGTGAAGGGCCAGGGCCAAGCTCACAATGCCTCCGTGACGGAAGCGGAAGCCGCTCATGCTACCGCCGCAACCGACGACGATGGGTCCTTGCGGCTAGCAGCCTCGAGCAAAAGGGATGAACAGTCGCTTTCGTCTGAGTGGATCCTCGGCTCGGGCGCGACGCACCACCTGTGTACTGATCGAAGCCTACTTTTCGGTACGGAGCCTGCCCACTTGTCGATCAAGGTTGCCAATTCGGACACAGTTGTGTCATCCCTGAAGGGTTGCTGCAAGCTACCATTGGTGGCATTCCGCGCAGCATCCTGCTAACAAATGTGTTCTACTGTGAAAAACTTGGCCGCAACCTGTTATCGCTATCGCAGCTCAGAGCTCGAGGGTTCCGGTTCGTCTTCGAAGACAAATGCACATTCTATTCGAGAAATTGTAACATCGTCGGGGAAGCCATCGAGCGAGGCGGGCTTTGGGTACTACAATCGGCGCCCCTGGTCAGGATGCCCATGCTCTCTTCGTCAACGTGGAGAAACGTTCGCTACAACACTGGCACGAGCGACTTCGCCACGTGAACTTCCAGGATCTCCTTCGAATGATCAACAACAACTTGGCAACAGACGTCGAGCTGGCAAACAAGAAGATCAACTTTTTTATGGCCTGTGCTGACATAAAACAGAGCCGCAACATGCAACCTGTCGAAGACACGTCTGACTCGGCCCCCACCGACGAGCTCGGCGCAGTTATCTGTATGGACCTGAAAACAGATCTGCCACCAGATCGCAGCGGCCACCGACACGTCCTCACCATCGTCGATCATGCCTCAAGCTACAACGAAGTGCATCTCCTCCACACCAAGGATGAAGCATTTGACAAGTTTCTGCTCTTCGCGACTACCTTCCAGAGGCAGTTTGATCTCAGCATCAAGGTCTTCTGCACCGATGGTGGGTGGGAGTTTGTGAATTCGCAGTTCCAAGGTTACGCTGCACGCAACGGCATCCGTCTACAAAATACCCGCCCAGATACGTCGGCCTCAAACGGAAAAGCTGAACGCTTTCATCGGACACTCATGAACTCTGCTCGTGCGATGCTGTGGGCTTCGTCCCTCCCACAACGCTACTGGGGTGATGCTGTCTTGTACGCGTCGTACACCCGGAATCGAGTCCCGACCCGTTCCAACGCGGATTATAAATCCCCTCTGGAAACTCTAACTGGCCGGCGTCCGCGGGTTTCCCACATCCTTCGATTCGGATCCAAGTGCACGCTGCATATCTCGCGCAAAACCAACCGGAGCCTCGCGAAACGAGCCGAAAAAACCATCATCCTCGGCATATCGCCGACGCAGAAGGGTTATACTCTGCTGCTGCCTCGAACGAAGCGCTTTACTACCAGTCTTGACGTCCAAATCGTCGACAAACTGGACATTCAGCACCCCGAAACAGCAGCGGTGCTTACCAGGCTTCATGAAGAGATCGCTGGTACTCCTAAGAACGTGGACGGGGCCATCACAAGTTCTCCTGCTGCCGACCACACGCCTGGACCGGACAATGGAAATGAAGAAAGCGACGAAGAGGGTCTTCCCGAAGACTACGGCCGTCCCATCCCTGCTGGAGTTCTCAGGCGTGTGTTAGGAAAGCGTCGTATTGAGCGAAACGCCGATTTTGAGCTCCCTCAGTCGTTCATTCAAGCGTTCGCAGGACCGGCACACGTGATGCTGGCAATCCGATCCTCAGATCGCGTCAAAGAACCACAATCTCTCGCAGAAAGCGCAGTATGTACTGGGAACAGTGGAAAATGGCCATGGACAAGGAATTGACCGATCTGCAGGCGAACGGGACCTGGGAGTTAGTTGAAGCGCCCAAAACTGCAAACCTGGTGACATCCAGGTGGGTCTACAAAATCAAGTTTTCCAGCACTGGAGAATTGGAGCGATTCAAGGCCAGACTGGTTGCTCGAGGCTTCCTTCAGAAATTCGGAATGGATTTTTAGTCCACTTTTTCCCCCGTGCTGAAAATGTCGAGTTTGCGCTTCATGGTCATGCTGGCTGCCATTTGGAAGGCACGGCTCCGTCAAGGTGATGTCCCGAACGCGTACCTCAAGTCGGCGATCGATAAGCCAATCTACCTGAAGCCTCCCGCCGGAACCCCCACGGACAATGACGGGAAGGTCTGGCTGCTTCTCAAGGGCCTGTACGGACTGAAGCAAAGTGATAAGCTGTGGAACGATTTGATTGACGCTTTCCTCAAGGCCAAGGGGTTTTCGAGAAGCAAAATGGACCCTTGCATCTACTTCATGCGTCACCGTGGAGCTCTCTGTGTACTTGACCCTTGCATCTACTTCATGCGTCACCGTGGAGCTCTCTGTGTACTTGGACTCTACGTCGACGACATCCTCGTTGTGAGCCAGAAAGACGAGTTGTCGGAGCACGTGATGTCACGGCTGGCACAGCGTTTTGACATCAAGGACCTGGGCGAAGCGCAAAAGTGCCTCGGCGTCTGGATCGACCGTACTCCGGTTGGCATCGTGCTACACCAACAGCAGACCACAGAAGAACTCCTGGCAAAATTCAGATTAGCTGAGTGTCGACCAGTATCTACTCCAATGGAAGTCAACCACGACTTCTTCAACGAGAATGGTGAGCCGTTTCTGATACCCATCTCGTACGAGAGGCGATTGGAAGTCTCCTCTGGCTGTCGAATTGCACCCGTCCCGACATTGCAACTGCAGTCAATTGCCTGGCGAGGTTTGTTGCACATCCCACGACGACTCACTGGCTCGGCATCAAGCGTATTCTTCGCTATCTCAAGGGCACGGCGGATCGCGGTATCTTCTACAAGTTCGGAAATGGACGAGGTACACTACACCACTATCACCCGTAGTGTACTCAGATGCCAACTGGGCTGGGGACTCGACTTCAGCTAAATCTACTAGCGGTGCTGTGCTCCAGATCAACTCCATGACCATTTCGTGGTCTTCTCGCAAGCAGTCAACCGTGGCCTTGTCCACAATGGAAGCTGAGTATGTTGCAGCATGCTCGGCTGTTCAAGATTGTATTGGCATTCGCCAGCTTTTGGGGAGCTTGGTTTGATGCCCGACGGCGAAGCCATCCTTCTCCGCGTCGACAATCAATCAGCCATCAAGTCCATGGAAAATGCAACAACTACGCAGCGCACCAGGCCCCTGAACATTAAGTTTCATTTTGTGCGGGATGTCATCGCCAACCAACAAGTCCGCGTTGAGTATTGCCCAACCCAACAACAGCTCGATGATATCCTCACGAAAGCGACAGACCGCGTGATCTTCAACCGCTTGTGTGCCATGCTTCGCCTGACGAGCCTTGCTCATGGGCTCAGTGTAGGAAAGCTAGTTTCGCGGCAGCAACGTCCGGCGTGATGGAGCCATCGGTAGCCCCGTTGAACCCTGCGCCACTGGAGATGTTTACGGCGCAAGCTCATTTGAGGACAGGCACATGTGTGTGTCACGAGCATCGTGCGGAACACCTCGACTCTCTGCATATTCACAGACGAGACTTCAAGGGGATAGCCCTTATGCATGTTAGGACCGAGCCTCGCGTTCCAACTTCTCTCTCATTCTCACTTTTACCATCTAATCAGCACAAGTCTCCTACAACTGTCGACTATTCTCTTCTCGGTGGACTTCCTGCACCTCCATAACTCAGCACTGAGAGAAGAGACGTTCACACCGGTTGCTGGCTCTCAGCGGCTTGTAGTGCGTGTGGCGGGCGAGATCCGCTGCGTTGTTCGGGTAGCGCAGCTGAATGCAAAGCGTCTGCACTTGATCAATGAGGGCCTTGTAGTCTTCGAGGAACCGGCAGACCGCTAGGTTGAAGCGGTGACTAGCGCAGTCAACTAGAGGAACCCCCAATTGAGTCGCAGCGGCTTGATTCGTAACGCAGTTTTCCGCAACGATGAACATGATTATGTCGCTGTCCTTGTCGTAGAGCTCGAGGACCGCGTCGACCATTTCCAGGTGAGCCTCAGCACTTTGGCCATAGAGATGGCGAGTAGGACTTGCCGAAGTGTTCCATCTTGCTCAGACATGCCGTAGATAGCGATGAAGTGCATCGTTCCAGACGTCCACCCGTCGAACATAAGACCAAATTGACCGTTCATTTCCACCGTAATTCTCGCTCCAACCTTGCCAGCCACGTGACGCATGTACCGCAGCAACAGCTTCGACGAGAACGGTTCCAGCGCAGCAAGCGAACGGGTCAGCGGGTCGTCCACCTCACTCAGTGCATGGTTCCGGACGACGACCCACTCCATCCACTTGAAGATCTACATCGTGTGGGCTTCAAGCGATTGGCCGTGTGTCTTCGTACGTCTCAGTGTAGCCGGGGTGCTTCGCTGCGAGGTGGCTGATGAGGTTTGTGTAGCCGGTGCCAACAGTCTGCTTGCGAACATTGTTGCGCTGCTTGCAGGAGAAGCGGCCGTCGCTACAGTCCGTGAAGAAGAAGCTTGAGATGGCGCGGGAGTTGGACATAGCACTTGTCGAAACGGAGAATGAGCACACCGATATGCCTGCGTGAGGAGTCTGTCGGGCTAACTCGATCCAGTCGTTTCCCCTCGGCTATGTGGTTCATCAATGATGAACCATCATCAGCCTTATTACGGTAAAAACTCAAAAAACTTATTACGGGTGCAATTATATATTTTACGGGTCCTGGAAATTCCAATAATCAATAACTCCGTCAATATAATACCAAAATTACTGAATTGTTGTTATTTTTTCCGTTCCCTGCTCACCGTCTACCGAGGAGCAGGTGCATCTGAGCAACGTGTACAAGAACGCTGTCACGGCTTGCGCGCAGGTCAAGAGTGCGTGGGAGTCATGATATGGGGCTATGGTGACAACTACTCGTGGTTTAGCACTAAAGCCCCTTCTGCCTTGGTACCAACCCGATGGAAATAGTGCGGAGATGGTGGGTGCTAGGCTAGCATGCTATCTAATTCCTAAAACTCAATGAGCTGCGGAGACTGCGAGCGCCGAGACCGACAGCATTGCTCAGGCGGAGGGCAATTAGCCCACGTGCTAGTGGCAGCAATACGTAGTCCTACCTCAAGCAGGGGTTCCGAAAATGCTATTGTTATTTGGTTCAAGAATGCAGCAATACAAATAACTTTGTCTGTATCCCTTCCAGAGTTGACTGCAATAATTGGACGTATTGCAAGAAATGCATAGGCGTTTGTGTGCAGTATGAATATTGTGAGCTTATTGCGCGCCACGGACGACCTTGCGCACCGTTGCTGCGCTCCAGTACGAGCGATTCACCTTCAGAAAGAGGATACTTTCGAGATGCAATGGAGTCATGGCTTGGCGGTGCAAACCAACTACTGACTTCGCTTGACTAAAGAATCTCTCGACGACGTTCGAAGTCGGAGCGATCACAGCGACCTGATCCTTAAAGTGTGAAGTAGTTTGACGAAGCCGTCTCGCACGCTCGAGCGCAACTGCAGCGAAACCTTCATCGAGCGACGTTGTCTCCGAAGAATCCGATGGTGGGGCTGCTTCCGCGGCCAGCGGCGCCAGCGTAGCCTTGTCGTCGTCACTCAGCAAGCCTTCGCGACCCAGCAGCACCTTCACACAAGCTCGTTCGAAAGCAGGACTCTTCACGATTGCTGCATCAGCAGCGAGGTAGTGGGCGACTTCTGGCTTCTGTGCAATGAGCGCGTCGAAGAGGTCGCGCACGTCGAGCAGCGTTACCGCGTCTGCACTTTGCAGCGTCTTCGACGTTGACTCGAACATCTTGAGGTTGGCGAGGATCGACTTCAGCTGCTTCTCCTCTTGCCGGGTTGGCAGAAAATCCGTCAGCTCGTCCTCATCGTCGTCACTAAGAAACTCCTTCAGCTCGAAGTATCTGTTAACCATGGCAAAGGTCGATGACCAGCGAGTGTCCTGTCTAGGGACAGGTCGAAGGAGCGTTTTACGACTCGCACAAAAGAATCACAATTAGATTTCAGAATACACGTAATCATAGATTAAACTCACCGTAATTTTGCGGACGCCACCAGCGAATTTTTCACCTTGTACATCAACTTCTTGATCTTATCGAGTAGCTTTTCGTCGCCAGCGAGGAGTAAGTTCACCGCCAGGTTCAGACGATGGCTGGCGCAGCCCACCATCGGAACCTGCAGCTGATCAGCGACAGCACCATTCACAGAGCAATTATCTCCGACAATGTAGACAATACTGGCTTTGCTCCGGCCATAGTACGAAAGAATGATGTCCAGGAACTTGACGTGGCTGCTGGCAGTGTGGTCGCCGACCTCATCATCGATAATTGGCGCCATAGCGATCAGAATGTTCTGCATCTTGCCGTCGTGGCGAAAGGACGCAAAGACTGCGACATAATGCTCCGACCGGAAAGTCCACCCGTCGAAAATGATACCAAACGACT
>KV737034.1:3362-26640 GCA_000500225.2 Phytophthora pinifolia | reverse complement strand
GGTGAGGTCGGAAATAAATTATTGGATGATTTCATAAACAATTATTTTAAATACCATGCCATACTCGGGATCCCTGGCTGGGCTGGCTTCTGCTGCCGTCGCGGGTGAAAGCGTTGTGAGGAACCGACACTGGCGCTGTGGCTCGTGACGTGATACTGTACCTTTCTGGGGGATGAGAACAGAACGTAGCCAATGGTACTAGTAGTACAAGTATCTCTGACAGAGTGAGTGACCCACTGCCTTCCGCTGTTCAATCTCACTCGCTTTGTTGGTAAATGCGCGTTGATCGTCGATGAGTAGAAGCGGCTTTCGGAGTGGGTCGAATGCACCCCAGCCTGGGAGCCCTGGAGGATGCTACTTGTCAGTAGTACTTGAAGCTAGCGTGGGCCACGTCGCGGAAGATACCATCGTTCTGTCATCTGCGCCTCGTCTTGCCGCCACGAACCAGAGTATCACAAGCACCTGGCTGCGCACCTCTGTAACTGGCAGTCTGCAAGCCGAGAAGGACAAGCGCATGAAACTTGAGCAGTCCTCAGGCTTGGTCGCGCGCAGTACGGGGGAGCCGATCGATCAGCCCTCACATGCTTATCCGTTATAAACACGATCGTCGTAGCACGTCCTCGTCCGTCCTTCGCAAGGAGTTCTTGCACCCTCGACCGTAGCAGCACGTTCGAACTGGTCCACTGTTCCAAACAATGCAGAATCGGCATCAAGATTCCCATACAGCATCGAAAAGTAGGACTTGCTGGCAAATTTCAGTCTGACAGGTTGCTAAATCAGCAAAGCGACAAGAAGAAAAAAAAATTGCCGCACCTTGACTTGCTGTGCACCGCGACAACGGAGGCCCTGATGAACAGTGCAGCCTCCATTAGTGTTTCTTCATCCAGAAGACAGTCCGTTGGAAAGGGTCGGTCGACTGGGTGGCTGGCTGCGGTGCGACAGCGCTTCACCGCATTTAGTACAATGACCTCGAGAGGTGACCATCGCGGACAGCAAGAAGATCGGTCGGTGCGCATACGGGCATCGACGGCACACGCATCCGAATGGTCGATGTACGTCCCGGCAGCTGCTGTTAGTCAACACGCTGGCGGGGCGCAACATGAGCGTGAAATTCCAGACGAGTCGTGTGTATCTGGAACAAGTCTGAGGCGATCGCGTCGGCCAAGAAGGTTGGCTGCTTCGATAGTGAGTGGGAGTTGTGGCACGCGCTCATGGACAGACGCAGGAGGATGCCCGTGTTGAGCCACAAGTCCATGACGTTGTGCGGGTGTTGCATGAAGGGCGAGCAGCCTGTCATCTCGATTGTCGAGGCAACTGGTGCACACGGACGTCATGGGGCCTATGAAGACGTACATGCTCACGGTCGTGGACGACTACTCCAAGTACGTGGTGGCGTACTTTATCACCAAGAAGAGCGATGTGCCTGTCAAGTTCGAGGCGCTCATGAACTTGTACGAAAACCAGCGCATCAACGTACGCTCAGTCAAGTTTGTCAACAAGAGATGGACAAGTTGTGCGTCTTGAACGGGATCGTGCGCCAGAAGTCCAGCCCGCAGCAGACCGGCATGGCTGAACGCATGAGCTGGTGACCATGGAGAAGGCCCGGAGTATGCTGTACTTCTAGGGAATCTCGACGATGTGGTGAGCCGACGTCGGTGTACGGTCCAACGACCAGTGCATGATGCCGTACGAGTTGGCGCTCACGGACTAGCCGCGGCTGGATGATTTGCGTGTATTCTACTCAGTCGGGTACGCCCACTTCGACAAAGCAAAGTGTATCAAGTTGGAGCCGAAGAGCCTCAAGTCATGGTCTAGAGAACCCGAAGGGCTACCGCGTGTACAACTTGAAGTCGAACAAGGTGAAGGTGACGAGGTCGATGAAGCTCGATGAGCGCGAGGTGGACGGATCTATGACTTGGCGCTACGAAGACCAGGACGGTCATCCATTCGATGGAGGACGTCGATGAAGTCATGCAACACGAGCATGAGCAGGAGCGCCGATGTGATCGGTGTAGTAGAACCATGAGTAGACACGGAAATACCCGAGGTCGAGTCGGACGATTTGATGAGGCATGGAAACATACCGAAGGAGACTTCAGAGACATCCTTGTCTTCCACTCGGAACCCAAACGAGTCCGATGTTCACTTTGGTACTTGCTCTCGAAGACGAGCACAAGGTGAGCGACGAGAACGACGTGGATAACGAAGACCACTTCTGGCCACCGTCGCCCAAGAGCCTCGAGTTATGAAGACGGTCTAGTATGGGAGACGCTGACGACGCGCCTACCACGTACCAGCAGGCCATGAAGAGCAACGGGGGTCGGAAGGCAATTAACCCCGTGTTGGCTCATGGACTCTACGTCTGGCACCCGGCCGATTGGGTGCCGATGGGTTGTGCGGAACGAACATGGCCGAGTCATGCGCTACAAGGTCCGACGGGATTAAAACAGTGTTGGGCGTGTACGTCTTCGAGACTTACTCAACATGAATTCGATTAGGGTCGTGCTGTCGCGAAGACCTACGTCCTGGAGCAGTTGGACGCGGACACTGATCAGTGACCTGAAGGAGCAAGTATTCATGGAAGTGCCGTACGGCATCACGAACATGACATCCCTGGTGACGACGTGTGCGCGGGCTACTGGATGGGAAATATGAAACCGACGACTACCCGCGACACCCGGAGAAGCTCGTCAAGAGTGCAGGTGTGCTGGGCTCGGTGCACACGGACGTCATGGATCTGCGGAGAACATGATGTTATAGCTGGACAAGGCGACCAGACTGAAGCAGGCTGCAAGCGCGTGGCACCAGACGATGCAGTGGGGTAGACCAGTGCGTCTACGTGGAGGGCACGATGGGCAACTACGTGTACGTCTGCTTGTACGTGGACGACATGATCATCGCCGCCCAGACCAAAGATGAGATCAACGAATGGCGCGTTCAAGATGAAGGCGTTGGAAAATCAACCATGACCACACTGATGAACGAGCTGACACGCTACATCGACAATGTGGTGAATCGATTCAACCAACATGACGCGAAAGCGATGGTGCCGTGCAAGTCCGTCGTGAAGTTGACAAAGATGCAGTCGCCAACACAGTGAGCAAAACACGAGGGAAGCCGTACATGTCGTGATCGAATGTTTGTTGTACATCACGACCTGCACTAGCCCGGACGTGGCGTACATCGTCACGCAGCTGTCGCGAAGGCAGCCATTACCTGAAGAGTACGAAGGACTTCGAGATCGTCTACGACGGCAACAACAAGGTCATGTTGGAGGCGTACACGGACGCCGAGTGGGGCAACCTCGCTCGGTTTCCGGTATCGTGATCATGGTCGGCGGTGCGCCGGTCGTCTTCAAGTCGAAGTACCAGCGCACAGCGCTGAGCTGGGCGGAAACAGAGTACATGGCTTTGAGTCTATGTATGCAGGAGGTGCTGTGGACCCGCGCGATGATCAAGGACCTCGGTGATGGGCAAGTGGGAGCGACGCAAGTCTGTGAGGACAGCCAAGGTGCGATTACACTGGCGAGCAACGTAGGCTACAATACGCGGGCCAAGCACAACATCAAGCACCACTTTACCCGAGAGCACGGGCACGAGGCACCATCACGGTGGACTACGTCGGGACATGCTCACGAAGGCATTGGGGACCACGCGCCTAGTTCCTGATCGAGGCGCGGAGTATCCGCACCAAGCCTGCACAACACCAGACAGTGAGTGGAGTGTTTACAAGGAGCGCCTTCAGTGCGCGCAAAGGACGACCAACGGGGACGACGAGGACTCATGCATTGATGACCTGCGTCGTCCAGGGCGACCACGGATTGCCATGATGTGGTTGGCCGGTGCATCTTGACTTGGTCTGAGTATGGGAATCTTATGCAGAGCACACGATGAGAATGAGGAGGTAATCATCATCCTGATTACCGAGGGAGAGCAGTGCGTTTGTAGAGCTGACGATCAATCTCACTTCAGCATATTGTCCCGCACCCGGGTGGAACGGTCTGGTGCCGACCCAAGAGTTAAACCTGCCGGCGAACGCATCGACCCAGTATCGTGTGGAATACCTCGTTTAGTGCACAACCGACCCTCGCCCATCGAGATGACGCTAGATGGCGGCCCTGATGCGTGGCGTGATGAGCCCAAGTTCGACAACCAAGGACGTGGTGTCGGCTAGGACGGACGTCAAGACCGCCAAGCATGCGTACTCACGGTGTGAGTGAAGGGGTGCCAAGATATGGATCAGGGTCAAGTGGTGACCAAGAAAGCAAGGCTCGCGAGCGGCGTGCAAGTTGTGAGCTCAGTCGTAAATCTTCCTTAAGCTAGTCTAGTCTAGTACGCTAACAAGAGTTTATTCTTTTGAGTTAGTGTTGCTAGTTCTAGTCTACCACTTCCGCCGTCCTCACACCGCCCGGTCCTCCTCAACGGACCCGCAGCTACCCGATCTAACAACTTAGGGAGGGTGCGCGACATCTGGTGGAGAAGCAGGGTAGCTGCTTGGTTCGGGATCGCGTAGTGTGATCAAGGCGCGTGGACTTCAGCTGGACAAGCCTGAGCCCGAGACGCAGCGTGCACGACTAAGGTAGTCGGCATCGGAGCTGCATCGTCGGGAACGCTTGCCGAGTGAAGAACCGTTGCGTTCGAGAGTGTTGGGCACCATGACATCGAGAGAGAGCGGCGAAGACCCGGACACTGACTACGGGGACGCCGTCGCGGACGTGTTCATGACCGACCTGGAAGAAGGAGAAGATGAGATACCCATGATCCCAGAGGCAAGTCCGACGAGAGGAACGCAGGGTGGAGTAACCGTTCCACCCCCAAGACCTACTCGCCCGGACCTGACGACTCCCGCTGGGTTGGGCGCGGTGCGAGATGTGGTGCAGCAAGCCATGTCGAGCACGACCGGAACAGGAGATTCGGGTCAAGATCGAGGACACCGCACCGGAGGGACCGAGTTGCCTTCGACGGGGCTCGCGACCGTCACCCCATCGACTACGCCGAGCTGGGGGACAGCCGTGAGTCAGCCTCAAGGGGACCAGAACGCTTCGTACGGTCTAGGCGGGGACGCCCAGCAAGGCCTTCAGCCCCATAGGGTACGCTTCGGAGCGTACGGGTCCACGTGGCAACCGGCCCAGTCCTCGACGGCCCAACACTCGGTCGGGTTCGTGCGTTTGCCGGCCCCTCAGAACTCGCCGAGCGGCGGGGAACCAGTGCCGCAACCACCTACACAAGGGAGTCTTCCGCCGGGACAGTTCCGACAGCCGCCGGCCGCGATGGGGGTGCCGTCGAGCGGGAACCCTCTGCCGGCTCCAGGAGGTCAACAACCAGTGCCAGGAGGGTATCCGCAGATTCCGGCCCCAGGATGGCTGAGGGGCGTTCTGAACTCGGCACCCGCCCCTGGAACTGTTGCTGGTTCGACCCACCAAGGGAACCCGAGCTCGATGCCTTCCGGATCAAGCTCGTTGCCTCACGGAATGAACCCGGTAACGCAGTCGACGTCGGTGGCCGCAACCACCAACCAGCCGTACGCTCCGTCGGGTACTGCTCCGGGAGCGTACCAGCAAGTGGGGCCTTCAGCTTTCGCTCCGTCGGGTACTGCTCCGGGAGCGTACCAGCAAGTGGGGCCACCAGCTTACGGCCCGACCATCGGAGCTCGAGCCGGCAAGTACCCTTATAACGTGGGCCCGGGCCCGGGTTATGCGGCTCCCACCTCGACAACCTCCGGGCCGGCAAGCGGGACAAGTGCGGGAGGGTATGGAACCGTTAACTATGGGGCCCCTGCTACTGGGACGCATCCCATGACGAGTGGCGGGATCGGCTACGCGTATGGAGGACCAGCCTACTACTCGCAGGCGACGCCGAGTTCAAGAACGCCTCGAACGGCGATTGCTGCGTACGGAGGGTACGCCTGACTGCGTGAATCCGGCGTCAGCATGCGGACAAGATGACTGCCTCGAAGCTCACGCGGGCCTGAAATTGGTCTGCCTGGAGCCCCAGATCTCAGTTCCGCGCCTGAACGCTTTGAAGACATTCGTGGCGAAATATTACAAGAAGAACGCCGACAGAGTCCGGGCCCCTATCAGAGCGAGGGGGTTGCCGAAGGATCGCGTATCTCCGGCGTACGTCGTGAAGCCATCCGTCAAGAGAGTACGCTTCGACAGTTCGTCGCTATATGCCGAGCGTTCGGAGGTGTTCCCAGAAGGACCTCTGAGTCAATCGGAAGAAGATAACCTGAACCAGAACGCTTACGTGATTGCCAAGGGAGCGACTCAAAGGCGACTGAGGAAACCCGGACTACAAGAGGGTTAGTGGACTGAAGAAGAAATCGAGGACGCAGACCTCTTAGTCGAGAAGGGCAAGAGGGTGATCGGGACGGTGAGCGGAGTAGAGGCACTCTCCAGTGGCTATTTGGACGGCACCCCGGCCGAAATGCTGATCGACTCGGGAGCCGTCGCCAGCCTACTTAACGTACGGGTACTGAAGCGAATTGGCCGAAACAACGAACCCCTGCGTCCCTATCAACGGAACCTGAATGGCGTCACCGGACACCGAGTTGGCATCAAGGGTTTCATACACATACCTGTGAGACTGGGGACCCACGAGATGGTTCGACCGTTCGTGGTAGTGAATCAACTCCATGTGGACGCTATCCTCGGCACCGACACGTTGAAGGCGTGCCGGGCCGTGATCGATCTGGACCACAGCACGTTGACCTTGAAAGATTCGGGAGAAGTGTTCCCGTTGGGAACGCCTCGGGTGGAGGAAACGCTTGACTCCAGGATGAGTGCTACTGTGCGGCTTCGACCAAGGGGCCAAGCGATCGTCGTCACAGAGGTTCTCGGGGAAGTAACCGAGGGCACTATGGTGCTAGTCGAATGACTGCCCGGGCTCGACGAGACTGTGAAGGTGGCCCGCTCCCTGTGTACGGTACAAGAAGGCAAGCTGTTGGTCGAAATCTGCAATGCGTCCTCGGAGAATGTGGTGCTACGCCGAGGAACTCTGGTGGCAGCCGTGACGGTCGTCCCTGAGTCCGCCTTTCCGGCCGAAGGTGAGATGCCTGCCTGCCGCAAGCTAAAGGCGGAGCCCGGACGCCAACCTCCTGAGATCGATGCGGTCATCAGTCGGACTGCCCAGGATGCGTCCTCGCCTCCGGAACCCATGCCTAGCCTCAAGAAAGCGTCTCAAGAAGAACTGAGCGTCGACTTCGAAGTGTCTAAGCTTAACGAGGAACAGCAAAGCCTCATACGCGGACTGCTCGATGACTTCAAGGGTCTGTTCGTGGAAACCTCGATGACTCCGGGCAGGACGGATCTGTTAGAGTTCTCGATCGACACGGGGTCGCAGCCGCCCATAAAGCAGATACCCTACCGTGTGTCGAAGGCCGAAGGCGACGTGATGGAGGCTGAAATTCAGCAGTACCTAGACTTGGGGCACATCCAGCCGTCGACAAGCCCGTGGGCCAGTCCTGTTCTCATGATACGAAAGCCTGATGGCGGTATTCGTTTCTGTATCGATTATCGTCGCCTGAACGCTGTCACGGTGAAGGATTGCTACCCCATGCCCCTGATCGATGACATACTTGACGTGCTGGGGAACGCTAAGCTCTTCTCTACCATGGGCATTGCGTCGGGATATCGGAACGTCCCTATGGCTGCTGACAGCGTGGAGAAGACAGCCTTCACGTGCAAGTATGGGCTGTATGAGTGGCTGGTGATGCCTTTCGGGCTCTGCAATGCGGTGCCAGCCTTCGAGCGGCTCATGGAGGGTGTCCTCGTCGACTTGAAATGGCGCACCTGCTTGGTCTACTTAGACGACTGTGTGGTGTTCAGCGAGGACTTTCCTACGCATCTGCTGAGGCTGCGCCAAGTACTGGAACGCTTCCAGAACGCAGGTTTCAAGCTGAAAATGAAGAAATGCCGTTGGGGACGCGACCAAGTGTCATTCCTCGGACATGTAGTCACTCCTGCTGGAATCCTGCCGAATCCTGAGAAGGTCAAGGCGGTCATCAATATTCAGAGGCCTCACGACCTGCACACCGTGCGTGCGTTCCTCGGCCTAACCAGCTACTTCCGACGATACATTCCTGGGTACGCCGGAATCTCGGCCCCAATCGAGAGACTGAAGATGAAAGGTGCTGAATTCCGATGGACTGAGGATTGCGAGGCTGCGTTCCTACAGCTAAAGCGCCGGCTTGTGGAGCCTCCCATTCTAGTATATCCTGACTTCTCCAGACGCTTCAAGCTCTACGTGGACTCTTCCAAACTCGCCGTCGGCGCCTGTTTGATGCAAACGGTGGACGGACGGGATCGCGTGGTGGCCTACGCGAGCAAGTTGCTCGTGGGCTCCGAGAAGAATTGGATTCGTAAAGAAGACGGCACCTCAGAGATTGAATGCTGGGGCATCGTATGGGCGACGCGCAAGTTCAGGTGCTACTTGGACGGCAGGAATTTGACTTGTTCACGGACCACAAGGCGTTGACCTGGGTGTTCAGCGCTGAGAACCGTACCAGCAATGCTAAATTGGCTCGCTGGGCGATGGAACTCTCGCAACTGAGGTTTAAGGTACATCACAAACCCGGTACGGCTATGGGTCATGCGGACGGTCTCTCTCGTCTGGAACCAAGGACGGTCGGCGCGCTGACTATGGCGGATCTATTAAACGACCCCGCCGACGACAGTGACCGAAGCGTCCTAGTCGGGGAGCCGAGGGAGGACGCTGATCTAAACCAAGGAACGGAGGTCATTCCAGCTCCGGGTTTGATCGAAGTCGGGGAGCAGAGACCCCACTTCGACCCTACTGCTGGGGAAGCTGAGACGGAGGACTCCTCGCGCGTCGACGAGACAAGTGATCCCGCGGTCCCCGCTGATCCGGGAACGCTCAATCCAAACCTCGTCGAAGAAGTCCTGGAGCCTACCGAGTCCTCGCCCGTCGATGAATTTGGCCTGGACATGTTACGCTTCATTGAAGAACAGAGGAGAACGCCGTGGATGTTAGCGATGATCGCGTTCCTGGACGCAGGGGCTTTGGCGCTGATCGCCCGGCTTCGGGTGAAAATCCTACAAATGGGCCCGCACTACGCTTTGAGGAACGGCTCGTTGATGCGGAAAGTGCACCTGAAAGCGCACATCGGACCGGCCCGGACGATCCTCGTCCCTGTCGTGCCGCTGCCGTTCATCGAAGCGGTATTTCACTGGACGTACTGTCGGCTCATGCGGGGTTGACCAAGACAATCGACAAGGTGCGCAAACATGGGTACTGGCAAGGATGGAAACGTGATGCTACGGAATATGTCCGGGCTTGTTCGGTCTGTGGTAGCGGTAAAGGTTACCGACCCTGGAAGAACGGGTTGATGCAACCTATGCCTGTCGAAGATCTATCAGGACCTTTCTCGCTCTTGGTGGTCGATGCAATCGGTCCTCTGGTCACCACGCCTCGAGGACACAAGTACATCCTCGTGTTCGCCGACTACTTCACCCGTTAGGTGGAGGCCTTCCCGGTGGCCAACCTGGACACGCTCACCTTCGTGAACCTGATGGTGGATGAAGTGATAGCCCGACATGGCGTCCCAGAACGCTTGCTGAGTGATCGAGGCTCGAATTTCATCCCCGCCTTAGCTCAGTCGTTTTACGAGACTCTTGGAATCAAGAAACTGTTCGGTGCCGCCTACCACCCTCAGACGCAAGGGTTGGTAGAACGCTTCAATGGTATTCTACTGGGCATGCTACGGATGTACGTCAGCGAGACGCAGGAGGAATGGGATCTGTACCTCCCTCGCGTCCTCTTTGTGTACCGAACCTCCTACCACGAGGCTCTCAAGGACTCTCCATTCTTCTGTCTCTACGGGAGGAATCCGGTACTGCCGTTGGATCTGGCCTTCCTCAACACTACCAAGGATTGGAAGAGTGACGAGATTGCCTCCTACCGGCGCAAACTGTTCCTTTCGTTAAGGGATTCGAGACGCATGGTCGAGCGTCAACTGTCGAAGGCGCAAGGACGCCACGAACAACGACTGGCTGACCAGATTGAGGTGAAGTTCGAAGAAGGGGATGCTGTCTGGGTGTACCAGTACTTCCGTGCTCGGCGTGGAGAGCGGCGGACCAAGAAGTTGGCCTTCGCCTGGCACGGGCCCTACCGTATCGTGGATCGTCTTGGCGAGAACGCTTATCGAGTGGCTATCCCCAGTCATCCAAACCGGGTCGTGACTGTGAACGTCAACCGACTCAAGGCGTATCGAGGACGCATGAGTCGACCGTTCCCGAATGAAGTCCCCGAAGGCATTGACACTCAACCGGATGCTGATGACGATGGCCCGTTATCTGAAGAGGATCTACCGCCCACAAGTTATGTGGAACGCATTGCGATAGGAGGAGAAGAAGCCGCTTTCTCGGGTGTTGGGAGCCCGATAGTCGACGTCCTAGCCAAGAGGGTCAAGAACCATGAAGAACAGTATTTGGTGTTGACTGGGTCGTACGAAGCTTGTTGGATGCCGACAAGACTCCTCCTCCCCGATTACGACCTCCTCATCAGAGAATTCGAGAACGAACACCTTCGGGAGAACGGTTGGCCGGAGCTCAGACGCAGCGTACGGTTGGCGGAGGCCAACGAGGCTGCTGACGAGGATGAACTATTGTTCTAAGGGGGTGAAGGGAACGCTGCTTTTGTCATTGAAGCAGTGGAGAAGAGTCGAGTCTCAGGGAGAGACTCGATGAATGAAATGACGAACTACGTGATGGTTCCTGCGCAGCGGAGTGCTGTGTTGGGACGATGGATATTGATGAAAGCTAAACTTGCGGGGCCCCGAGGCCGACGCAAGATGCGTATGGAAAAGAAGACTGTGTGGAACGCACTCCAAAAGAAGAAAACTTGAGATAAAGAAATGGAGCGTGGGAGAACGGCTCCCTACGACGACTGACGCCCGTGGAACGACTTAACTTACGCTTGGAATTTGCTGACCGAGGCCGGCGTCGGAGAGAGCGAGAAGGCATCTTCGCGGCCTCATTCGTCGTCTTCCTCGACTTCTTCACCCTCTTCGAGCTCTTCGTCGGCCTCCGCATCGGTCGGCGGCTGACGCTGCAACTTCCGGACTACTCCATGAGCGTCGTCCCACGGAAGGACAGGCTTCAGTGGCGCTAGCGCGGTGTACGAGCTATCGGCGGCTTGGAAAGACGCACACGTCGAGTGAGGGACCTCGCCCGGAGCGTACGGCGGGATGTCGAGCTGCCTCGCTGCCTCCTGAGGCGTCTCGTGCCGAACCTTGACGTGAAGATCCCTGATCCGAGCGTTCGAACAGAGTTCGCCCCAGACCCCCTGGTTCATGTTACCGACCCAGTGGTCGGCGGTGTGGAGCGGGCGCGTGATGTCAATCATCACCTTGGCGAGTGCTCGATCGCTCAACCTGCTCTCCGCCTTCGGACGGTCCGGGTCCAAGGCCGCTGTCACCTCGAGCAGTTCGGGGATGGTCTTGAATCCGTCCTGGTCCAACTTGTGAGGCTTGACGGCGCGGCGCATCTTGCGGAGGTACCCATCCTTGTCCCGACGGAAGAGTACCCCGAGGTCTTCGATGAGCGGTCCTTTGTAGGACTTGTCGTTGCGTGTCTTGCCCGGTTGTCCTCCCCACCACATCAAGTCGCGGTGGCCACTTGACTCGAGCCGGTGGAGGAAGCCGTAATAGCCCCAAACCTCAATGCATCGGCTGATGAACTCCAGCCGCAGAGCTACAGCGTACATCTTACGCTTCCGGCGATGCGTCTGCGCCTTGCTGTCCACGAGGGGAGCGTGGAGACCCCACTCCCAGGCGATGTTGCGGATGGACATGAAGAAACGCCAGTGGGCGACGTGCAGCAACGGGAACTCCTTGGGGTCGTACCAGAGGCGTTGTCCGCACCACGGGTACGCTTGGATCTCCCGAGTCGTGCCCCGACGACGAGCCGATTCGTACAAGCGTTCCAGGTCGTGACGGACGCTTGGGGGAGCTTTGGGCGAGTAAACGAAGTCGACGTAGGACTTGGACTCTTCTTCGGCGGAAAACGGAGCGGCGTATTCGGGATCGGCGCTAGTCAGGTCGATGGGCGGAGACGCTGGAGTCGCGGACGGCGAGCTGGTCTTGGGAGGCGAGGCGGAGGACTTCAGGCGTTTCACGCGCCGCGCTGGGGGCTTCCTGTCCGGTGCCGCCGAACGCTTGTCCATGTACTCCGTGAACATGGGGTGTTCGGGAGCCAAACCCGTGGCGTGCTGTCGTGACGGCGCGGGGAGGAGCGAAACCACGCCTTCGAAAGCGTCGGCTGCTTCCTCCAGGTCCCCATTAATCACCGCTTGGGCCACGCCATCCAGGAACTAGACGCCAGTCGAAAACTCATTCACTGCGATGATCGGGCGCATCTGGCCCAGAAGCGTGTGCTGGCGATGCGTTCTCCCCTCTCCGTGAGCTCGCCGCCGTGGACGCGCTCTTCCGGCTCCGTGAGCTCGGTGACGCGCTTGATCAGGTCAGCCCCACTGATCTTCTTGTCCTGGTTGATCTTGGACGTCTTGCTGCCACCGAGGAAATTGGAGAATGATGGCTTTCTCTTTTCTTCCTCTGGCGGGCTGCGAGTGATGGGAACGGATCGGACCGTTAACCCTGCCGGGACAATGTCAAGAAAGTGCCGAGACGAGGTGGCTGACTGACCCTCTGGGACAGGGGCCTCTCTTCTTCAAGGACTGAGGCCTGTCGCGACCTGCGTCGACTCCAACCGTGGCTTGTACGCGGTGTCGACCTCTGTCTGTCAACGAGCATTCCCTGAGGAGTGGCCAATGGAATCCCGGAACGCTAACTTCGACTACCTCACTAACCGTTTTGCCCCGCGAAAGGCATGAGTTCTCCGATGGAGTCCGTGTGGGGCTTCGACCTCCGCCAGTACGCAAGCGCGGAATATATTCCCATGCACTGTTTCACGGCAGTGTGTGTGGTGGCGGGGTGGACCCTTGCAACGGCACACTCATTCTGTTTGGTGTCCCGTTACATCCTCCCCCACTTAGAGGAAGGCCACCTGGTCTTCTCAAAGACCTTTCTGTTGACGTGGTTTGACCCGCCAACTGGAACAATTTCTTTCTTTTGCTCCCAGTGCATTTAGCAACTCACACTCGCACTTCGCAGGCTCTTCTTGAGCCCGGCATCTAATGCCTTCGCCTCCAACGGACGGTGCGCAAGCGCACCTCGAGATGAAGCCCTCGCGGGTTCCATCTCCAAGCGCAGAGCCTAGCGGCAATGCCTCGGCACCTTCTGGTGCCTTAATGGCAGCGGTGCCTGCAGCTCCAGGCCGTCGCATCAGCACGGCCAACCAAGCGCTCATGGATAAGCTCCAGGTCGTCTTCAGTGGTGAAGACAGTGACCCGGAGGAGTCCGAGGGTCAGCGTTCGCCTGCGCAGGCCGAACCTGTGGACACTCCTCCACGCATGCTCACTCTAGCTCAGGGTCTGGCGCGAGCCAAGGCCTCGAAGACCAGGGCAGTTGCTACCAAGAAGTGCGGAGCTTCTCGCTCCCCACCTAGTGATGGCGGTGAGTATCACGTTGAGGGGAACACGCTCTACTATGAGCCGCCTCCTGGTAAGTCTGCGCTTACCGGGCATGACCTGTTTGGCAGCTCCTCGGATGACGAGTGTGCCACTGGCCATGAGCCCGGGGAGATTTCGCAGTCTCCCCGTGAGATCACGAACGACAAGGGACGTACGCTGACGCCGAAGTGGAAACAATTGGGTTGGCCTCAAAAGACTACCCGCCAAGGAGCTCCATTCAGGAGCTCAGCGGGATCACATCTTGACGCAACAGGACCTACGGGTCCAATTTTCTCACCTTATCGGTAAACGCCAGCTCAAGCCGCGATGGCTGCCCTCCGCAACGAGGCAGCTTCATCTGTCCACGAGCCCGTGCACGCCGCACAATCAGTGCGCGTGCCCCGTGCCGCTGCTAAGAAGCAGCGCGTCACTTACGAGGCTGCCGCCTCTGTTGCCAGATCGCGACCGCCTTCGGGCAATCAACCCGGAGCCGTTCAATCGGCTCCCAAGTGGCCTGCGAGGTTGGATACCAGCGCCACTTCACCGGAGTGGATACTTCCGTTGATGCGTCCTACCCGGGAGATTACCAACGCGGTCGAGCAGCGCCGGTGGTGCCTGATATCGGCCGCTCTCGCGAGCCGCGTGGGACTCCGGAGCTCTCAGCTCCCGTGCCTTTGGCACCGTCGTCGGACCTGGAGTGGATCCGTGGTGAGCTTCGCTTCCTTGAGAAGCGTCTCGATGCTGTAGAGATGGCCCTCGGTGTTGGGCCTGGTGAGGATGCCGCCGCTGCGGCTGACCAGCGCGGGCACTTGCCACGTCTTCAGAGTGGCCTTGTGGCACTTGGTCGTGGCCTTGACCTGATCCGTGATCGTGTGGATCGTCGAGCGACGAACGACGGCATCACTGCGCTCCAGCGACAAGTCGCTTGCCTGATCGACCTCGCTCGGCGTCAACCTGCCCCTGGGGTTTACTCCGCGTGGGAGCAACCGGCGTACTCTTACGCCCCGCAGCCTTACGCTGCTGCGCACCCTTCGCAGGGGACGCCCTTTGGCGATGACACGCCCTCGCTTCGAGGAGATCCAGCCTGTTGGCGAGCATCCACCTCTCCCCGAGGGGGCTCAGCCAGAAAGTCCTGGTACGGCTTCATACGCCCCAGGTGCGTCGTCATAGACTTTGGTAAGTCAATGGTATATGCATTGCCATGCCTTGCCAGGACCGCGAAGGGTCCAATGAAGCGATGCTTCAGCTTATTGCTGTCCACCGCACTGACAGCATTAAGCGGTAGGTTGCGTGTGTCTAGCAACACTAATTGATCCGCATTAAACATGTTTAACTTTCCTCTTCCATGTTTGTCAGAGTACTCCTTCTGTCTGTATTGGGCGGACGCCATCGCGTCCCTCACCCGGCTGATTATGTTCAGCCTGTTGTCGACAAAGTCGGACAACTTCTTCCACAAAGCGGGCGGTCCCGTGCTGGGAGGAAAGAGCTTTCCGAGCCTCTCCCCCACTCACGATGGAAGCCCCACGGGCTCCATGCAAAGTGAGCGGCACCAGCGGGTGCCTTAACCCATTAAGGTAAAATGCTGTTGACGTATGCACTGCGTTGTTGAGTGCAAACTCAACCATAGATTGGGAGGCTCAGAGATCCTCCGATCCTCCGGAATCTTTCGTCGGCAGTCCGAAGTCGATGTCACTTGCGCTCTAGACGGGAAATAAAACTCTGTTGTTGGTTTGGCTATCTTCTCTCTTCCTATCTCCTTTGTTGGTCTGACCTTGATGGGTACACTTGGAGTAAGTATACACTGGCGAACATCTTGGCTTGAATATAGTCGCGATCTTCGGCAGCGTGCTGTCGAAGTGTTGACTCGACACTCTTGCTTAGTTCAACTTGCACATCACTTGATTACACTTGTCTCTGTCGTCTGGGAACTGCTGACTTGGCTTCAGTATAGTCTGGTATTCAGACGTCCTGATGTCTGGGTTCATGGTTCTCAGTTGTGATATTCAGACGTCTATGTGTCGAATTCCGACTCTGGAATTGTGCTCCACTTGAGCAACTTGTACATGAAAATATTGGGATGTAGGCGTCCGGTGCGCGATTCTTGGGCGCAGGAGGCGTACGTGAGCTTGATTCTAGGTTGTCATCCATAATACAGCAAAGCGAGGTGGTCAGGGATACGTTCCTCTGATCACTTTGACGTCACAACTTAGACTGCTCGCTGTATGGGAAGTCCGGTGGCTGGACGGAGTGCGTTCTCAGAACTCTGAGTGTGCACCATCAGAGTTTAGACTTCCAGCCGGTTGGGCCCATCTGCATTCAGACGACAGAACTTTCCACAGATCACGTCTCGTCCCTGTCAGCTTTCGTGTCACATGGGTGCGGCCATTTCTCCATCCAATCTCCACATACAAACTTCCAGATAAAACTTCGTCGGGGTTCCTTGATAACGGCAGTGCGTGGTCACTCGATTTCGAGCCACTTCGTTTCAAATGCCCAAATGCAACACCGACAGACACGACGCGGGGAAGAAGTTGTTCGTCGCTCCTGAGTCCAGGAGTGCGCGCCGGGAGCCGGCGACGTACAGGCTAACGATAATCAGTCTGGAGTCACCGCTCGCAGTGGTGGCATTTGCGTGTGCATGAAGCACGGGAGGGCTAGAAGGTCGGGCTGACCCGGACCTCCGTTCCAGCCAGTAGGGCGCCCCGCACCTACTGGCCCCGACCGTTTTTGATTGAACGGAAGGGGAGGAGTCTTCGTAGTCGAGAGCGTCAGCGTGCGCGAGGACAGGAGCTGGTGCACGGCACACCGCTGCGCGATGACCGGGCTTCCGGCAGCGGAAGCAAAGCATCGGTCGCCCGTCACGGCCACCACATTTTGAGAAGGTCGGTCGGCGTCGATCACCTGACGCCGCGATGGCGTCGATCTCCATAGGCTCTGGGGCTGAGTACCGGACGTCAGTCGTCACGGACATGCATAAGACGAAGCCACGACATAGTCCTCGCGCAGCGCGAGGGCGAACGTCTCTTCGAGGGAAGAAGGCTCTGCCCTTGTGAGACAGTAGCGCGTCATTCCTTCGCGCATGCCGAACACGAAGACATGAACTTGGGAGGCCATGTCGATAGGCTTCGTGACAATGCACGAAGCGAGGTGACGCGTCTTTTGTACGTAGTCACGCATCGACGACTTCCGTTGCTTGAGTGCGAAGAACTCGGTACGCACGCTTGACTCGTCCAGAGGCGGCTCAAACGCAAGTCGGAGATCCTTCTGGATAGATTCCAGGACCGGGAAGGGGATCAGTCGGATCCGGCGGATCCGTTGGCTCTACAGGACCCGGACGCTTTGGCCTCGTCAGGATCCGGCGCGGCGTCGCGTATTCCACTCGGTCGACTGCTGGCACTGAATCTGGCACATGCGGCGCTGCTGCTACAGCGAGTGCTGCGTCCGTGGTGGCTTCCCATGCTCGAGTTTTCCACTCGTCGTAGCGTCTGGATCCGACGGAGACGAGCCCGGGTTGGCGGGGTACATGATCTCCAGTCAGCCACAAACCGAGCTGCACGTCCTGATGCAAGATCAGTCTCGTGTCACTCAGGTTGGTGACGTACAGGTAGCGGAGCTTGCCTGGGCTCTTGACCAGAGTAAGTACCCAACGTTCACCGCGCGCTAACCACAATTTTTCATGATCCGATGCGCGTATTCGCAACAGCATCTTCGTTGACTCCGCTATCCCCAGAGTAAGATGTTCACCGACGTATACTGGTCGGGCTTTGTCACTGAAAATCTGACGACGTACATGCAGCATGACTCGTATTTCGTCCGGCAGGCATATATATCCATCACCAAGATACAGATGGATCCCGGCCGGGACCATCTGATAGTGTGGCGGCAGATCATCTCCGACCCAAACGGCGTACAGGTACACCAATGATCCTGCCAAGGTAAGCTTGATCCGGGTGCGTCCCAGCAAGCATTTCAAGCAGGCGAAAGCCAATAGCAAGATCAACAATGTGAATGCCGTCGCGCTTCTTGATTCAGGATCCGAGGTGTCGATCATCGACGCCACTTTTGCTCGTAAGGTAGGATGCTATATTGACGCAAGTCAAAGTTAAGACTGCCTCAGAAAGACGCTGTATGTCGCAACAGGGGACGTGGTACTTCCAGTATCCGCGTGACTCGCCTGGCCGCAGATCCAAGGTCACTATAACCTCGGATTTTTGGTAGTCGTCCGCCGGCGCAAACGTTTCCGATGAAGTTCACATGTATCACTGAATAGATCCGTCTGCAGCTTGCTAACTTGATTCTTCGGATTCTTTTACACAAATGTTTAGATGAAAGAGATAGAACGCTCGTCTCGTACCGGGTTCAACACCGACGAGCGTCCTAGTTTAACACCTTTCAGCAGCTTCTGGGAGAAGTCCCGGGTGCTTGCTGGGGTCGAACGACTGACGGATGTAGAACTCCTCCATCTGGCATTTGCCGTGATCATGAAGTTAACCACAGCCGCGGCACAGCAATCCGACTCTTGCCACACTTCTGGCAGGTTAGACGCTTCCAATATCTCATGTCCGAGTGGCGGTGCGAGCAGCGTTGAGGGCCATCTTTGCCAAAGCGTCGACGGCGAACCTGCTGTTGTGCGTCAACTGAACGCTCGTTCGGGCGTCCTTGATCCGCGGCTCTCGGCAGATCCGAGGCTGGAAGCTTTTGAGACGAATCGCTCGCAGCGGCCACGTACGCACGTACATGTTCACCTTCGGATCCTGATCCTTCAGAGTCGGTCTCGTGCTCGGATCCAGCACGCGTGCACAGCACGTGCTGGTGCTATAGGCGGGGACGGGGGTGACTTCGGGCGGTACTTGCTGGATCCAGATGATTTCTTCTGCCGGGTCTTCGCTCTTTCACGCACGCGAGTACGTCCGCCAGGCTCTTCCAGGGTCTCGATGAAGTGTTCCACGTGCTCCAAACATGCCTTTGCGTTACCATCTTTTATCTTCAGACGAGCGCGCATGCCAGCGACATTAAGGCGGTGCAAGTAATCCAACGGCGTCTTTTCAGAGCGTTTGCACTCGTGGTAGTACCGAGACGCCCAGTCCACATTATATGTCTGGAAGTTTCGGAGCAGATCACTCCACGTCATTCGAGTGGACCGGCCTAGTTCCTCGCAGGGTATATCCGCGATGGTAAGGCACTTTTCTTCATCCGTAGCCTGGTCTCTCGTGAACACCGACTTGACCTTGCTGATCCAGCCTCTGGTGCATTCTTCATCGTGATCCTTGCCTGTGTATTCTTTTAGATCCGAGATCGCCGAGATCTTGACGCATTGGACGGCCGTGGATCCGGTTGGCGCGATCGCCGCCGCCGTTGTGGCCGTGCGTCTCGTCTCCCCCATGTCGAGGTCTATTCTCAATGTTCGGGGTGATCTTGTGATCCCGCCGATTCTATGTCAACGTCCTGCTCTCCAGGGTTTGGTGGAGAGGAAGGGCTCGGACATGTGGGCGCTCGCTCAAGAAGCGTACCATAGCCGCTTGGAGCGCATCTCCAAACCGCTCGTCGGATCCTGGGGTAGATCCGGTGGGGCATTCCGATCCGATGCTAGCTTCATCATCCGTGGCACAGGGATCGTTTCCTCCAAATCGACTGCCGAGCGCGCCTTCAGCATTGCGGCTCTAGACGGACCAATCGACATTCGACGGGATCCCGACGAACTGTCGGATCCGACTTCCGACGTGGCGGAGGCGTACTGGGACGATCCCGTGTGGTACGAGCTTGGGCGACCTTGGACTCGGGCGCTTTGGCTGTCGTCCACCCACAAGCGGCTTCAACAAGTTGAAAAGCGACTTGGCCGAGATCTCGATCACGTCCAGCTCCAACCTGAATAGATCATCTGCGTTGAACGCCCAAGCCGTGAAACCAGATTCCTCTAACATACAAAGTAGATCCATGGCGGCGTCCAGCTTAGTCGCAGCTAGTGATGGGGCTTGTACCTGTCCGTTGAGGGATCCGAGCCGTTCCAGTTGAAGGATCCTCATCACTCGGTTCTCGCGCAGGAAATCATTCAATTCCGTACGCTTGTATGCCATCTTCAACTTGGATCGATCAGGTAGATTTCAATACAGCCTGATCTTCACCATCCGAGTCTGGTGCTTTGAGTTTCTTCCGTGCGGCCTTCGTCTTTCTAGACGTAGCACTTGAGGCCGCTGGGTGGTGGTGGGTGAAGGTTCATCCGCTTTCGCGGACGAGCCTTCGTCCAGCAGACGCGGGGGTCCCCGAAGGGAAAAGCGAGATTTTTCTTCCTGATCCGTTGCCAAACCATCCTCTATTCCATCGGCAGAGCTCCTCCCAGGGCTCGACCGATCCGTGGATCTCGCGTTCTGCGACGCCGCCGGCGATCCAGTCTCTGTCGGCGCTTAATCTCCCGATCCGTTACTCACTTGCGCATCATCTTGGGCCTCACGGTGAAATCCCGTGACGTCAAAGGATCCGGGCACACGCATCATTGTGGTGGAGCAGATCCGTAGATTTTCTAGGATCCTGACTCACACACACTGCGCCCAGACACCGACAATCGGAGGGGGAACTCCGACGGCCTGAGTGGTGCACCTTGTGTACCTGGTACAGCTCTCTCGTCGACACGAGATTCGCACTGGTGAGTGTAGGACGCCCTTGTGGGGACTTGAGAGGGGGGGGGGGTCCGCCCGGGTATTCCTACGCACGGGATCCGATGTCGGCTCGGCCTTGAGCTACTTGAACAGGCCTGTAGGATCCGCAGTAGAAGTGCGTGATCCGAAGGTGTTCCTTCCTTGAGGTTGCCTTGTTCCCTTGCCGGGTTGTCTTTGCTCCTTACCGCTGTTTGCCGCTTCAAATAGCGGAATCTTGAGAGGGTACAGGGGCCGAAGGGCTCACGCTGCCTGGACAAGCTATCCTGGGGGCTGCCACATGTGCAGGAAGATCGCAAACCTCACTTGATCTATGTTTGGGGCCAAATAAATCCCCTATGCGAGTCTTCTTGTGCAAATTCGGTTCTGATTTATGTTAGGCTCCGGCTACTCCGGACCGCACGGTTCCTATCCCGCGCTATCCTCCTCCTCGGCTTGCTTGCGCAACCAGAGATACATACCCTACTCGACCCCCCGGATCTGGCACTCGATCCTCAGATCATCCCCGGATCTGGCGCTCGATCTTCAGATCACCTCCCGGATCTGGCGCTCGATCTTCAGACCCCGGATCCTCGGCTTGCACATAAAATACGGGATGCGTACGCATCTTTTTCGGAAGATTGAGCGTGTACGCCAGGCCGGTCCAACAAAGCGCGGACGCAACTTGGTCTTAAAGACCGCAGACAATGCATCTTTAGGTAGGTTCTTAGCGTTTAGCAACACCAGGTCCCCGACCTCATAACTTTCAACATTTCCTCTGCCTTTTGCATCCACTTGTTCCTTTTGTTTGGCTCGGCTATCAGCCATAGCGTCACGGACATGTCGAAGGACACTCAGACGCGTTGACAGAAATTCGTCAGCCTGTTTACGAACAGTGAGAGGGCTGACTTCAGCAAGCTGATCAGCTCTCTCTCCCTCACCAAGCCCAAAACCACGCAGTGGTAGCGTCAACGGAACATGATACCGTTCACGTAAAGCGGGGTGTAGCCGGTAAAGGCATGCACAGCGTTATTCAACGAGACCATAACGGGTGGGAACATGGCGCTCCAACGCTTCGTCGTTTCAGCGCAAACTTGTGCGAGTATTCAAACGCCTCGCTCCCGAGAGCACGTAGCAGAGCTACACACATGCCATCCTGCTCATACGCAGCACGGACCAGGTCCAACACGGGCGAGGTCACCATGGTGACATGCGCAAGCTCATAGTCCGGTCGACGGGACAACGCGTCCGCTAGACCATTCTGCCAGGCTTGTACTTCACCTCCAAGTTATACCCCGCGAAGAAGTACAGCCAGCGGGTCATCCTTTGTGAGAGATGAGGCGACTGAGTCGCAGTACGTAAAAACGCATGATCAGTGAAGATCACAAACGGCTCAGAGCCAAGCAAGTGTACCCTGAATTTGACTAGAGCATACTTCATCGCAAGTAGCTCTATGTCATGAGCTGAACAGTTCTTCTCCGCAGCCTTAAGCTGGCGAGACTCGAACGCTATCACGCGTTCACGCCCTTCGACGTCTGCTTTCAGCAGAGCATAGCCGATGACAAAGCCGATGCGTCACAGACGACATTGAATGGACGGTTAGGGTCTGGAAACGCCAGTATCGGCGCATGGAGGAGACTCTCCTTGACCGCCATAAGAGCCTCTTGATGCTCGGTGTTCTAACACCAGTCCGCATCCTTCTTAAGGAGATTGGACAATGGCCGAGCCATCTCAGCGTAGTTCTCACTAAGTAGTTGGCGTGGCCAAGCCACTTGCGTAAGGCTTTCTGGTTCTTGGGAATTGGCCAGTCAACAATGGCCTTGACCTCAGCAGGATCTGCTCGAAGGCCGCGCTTCCCAACGAAGCATCCTAAGAAAGGAATCTCATTAGCACCGAAAATGCATTTGGATGTGTTAGCATACAGCTTGTTAGTGCGCATGCACTCGAACACCGCTCGTAAGTGGTCAACGTGGTTGTCCACATCCGACCTGCCGTCGGCAGCACGCATATGGACGAAGATGTCGTCGAAGTATGAATGTGCATACGCCCGCTGGGGTCTGAAGAGCTCCGTCACCAGACGATTCAACGTTGCAGGTGCGTTCGACAGCCCCTGGGGCACGACCAGCCACTCCCAGAGCATACCGCTCGGAGTACTAACCGCTGTCAGTGGGACATCACTCGCCCGCATGAGCAGCTGGTAATAACCATCGACTAAGTCAAGCGCACTATATAGTGTGCAGCCAAACCATGTTGTTCTGCATAACATCCTAGTAATCGGTGTGACGGAATGGTGGCAGCGTTGAGCTTATTGAAAGCATGAACAATTCGCCCCTTGCCGTTAGGCTTCCTAACACAGAATGTTGGCGTTGTGCGAGGAGACTTGCTATCACGTATCATGCCCGCCGCGTGCTTGGTACTGAAGAACGCGTCAATGACGTCACACTGTTCCTTCACTGCCTCGTGACGCAGTATTTGGTAGATTAATCTACCTCGATCAGGAAATAAGCCAGTTGGCGGGTCATTGGAGACCACGTCCTGGAATTCCATGATCAAGGGATCCAAGGGATCCTTCAGGATCGAAGCTCCGCTTCGCGCACTGATTGCCTCCTTCGTATCCTCTGGGACAGCTGCATCCATAAGCAAAGAGGAGTTCAACTCCTCTGTATGATGACCACCTCGGCCAACTCTCCGGCCTTCAAGGCGTCCCCAAATTCGGGAATGGACAGCTCGTCCAGCCCCAGAAGAGCATCCAGCGCCGCGATAGCCTCGCGGCTAGCATTGCCCTCGGCTTCACCGGTCACTCCGTTAACGAGTGTATGTAGCTGCTCGCTATGACCGTTCATGACAGACACATCATGTACCAACTGGCGTCGCTGTCGCCTCCTTGCGGAAGCTGTACGCCTCGGAGAGGCCAGCAGCTTCACATGAAAAGTGTCCTCAGGTGTTTACACCACTTGATCCAACGGAGCCGGTGATGAGCTGCAATGCTCGCAGCCCCCGCCCAGTGGGTAAGCTGCCGCTCCACCCGCATCGTCAGGGCCCTCCCCCTTGATGCCTCGGCTCACAGCCGACCGCGCCATCATTGGCACGCAGCGGCTCGTCGCCATCGGGGCGCTCACCGCT
>KV737033.1:1007-14890 GCA_000500225.2 Phytophthora pinifolia | reverse complement strand
CAAGAAGCCTGTTACAATCAATGCATATTACAATCGATGCCTGCACGGATCGAGTCAAGCGCGAGACGAAGGCCCGGACATCATTATCGTCGACAACACGAATCTAGCTGCTCGCTATCGTCTGAGACAGACACTCCTTGAGAGGATGACGCTTGACGTATGGCGGCTTGCAGTCTGCGTCGCTGCCTCCGCTTCATAGCAGTTGTCCGTCTCTGCGAGACCAGCGTGAGTGCGTCCGGGACGTCATCAGGTGCTCGCACCTCAGAGACCCGTTCGTAAAAAACCCTTTTGTTGTTGTTTTATACATTAATTCTCTGGTAAAATGCCTTCGAAGCAGCAATCCTTGTGATCCCGTTTGCGTTGCAACATGGCGCGGAAGTTCTTAGGAATTTCGTCTGGGTTGTGAATACGACGAATGTCTGCTGTAGGATCCAGTCGGTTCCTCACGGACGAGCGCTTGGGAAGTAAACCGCCCATCCGCGACCGGCGCGGTTTTCTACAATCAAGATCTCTCTGAGCATGGACCCAGGGAGCAGGCTGCCGTCCCGGCAGGACTTTCCTCATCTCAGACGCCCACTGGGCCACTCTGGAGAATATGGTCAGCCTCCTCGGCGAGGCAGCTTTCATTGGATTCCCCAGTTTACCTGCGGAGCAGCAAAGGGCGCGCGTGGAACCCTTCGACAAGTACGAGTCGTCGCTGATTGCTCACGTGAGCGCTGCTGCGCAGGAAGCGGCTCAAGCTACGATGCGAGCTGAAGTGCAGAGCACGGCGCAAGCGAACTCGACGGGTTCCGCTGCGTTTACTCCGCGACGAGGCAGTACTAAGCCGTTCAAGATGTCGGAACCGACGTTTGACGGCTAGGAGCCCGACGGTCTTGTCTGAGATAGCGCTGGGCAGATATACGAGCCGCGAGCGCAAGTGGCGTCCGCACTCTCCAACCTGGGAGGCAGGGCTCATGCTTGGGCGATGACCCGAGAGACGTCATCCCCGGGGTATTTCACCTCGTGGTCGTTCATGGAACAAGAGCTTCGCTCGACATTCCTGCTGGCCAACGTGGCCTATCGCTATCGTTCCCTGTTCTTGAAGGAAAGCGATCGCTTCAAGACTATGTCGTGGAGCTGCAGAATCTCGAGGCCGCAATGGCCGGGGCCTCTCTCTCCGCGGACGTCAAGGTGACGATATTCATGGACGGCGGCGCCGGGCGCGGTGCGCACCGAGCTCTTTCGCAGACAGCAAAAGTCCCTCAACGACGAGGTCCACCGCCATGATGGAAGACCACTGCGTGCGCTCTGCGCAAGGGTACACGGATCGTTCGGAACCCACGGAAGGACCCACTCCCATGGAGATATCTGCGGCCGAGGCGGCTCGTCCCCAGCGGAACCAGCGTACGAGTGGTCGCTGCTTCGGTTGTGACCTGCTAGCCCGAACTGCCCGACGAACCCATGGAAGGCGGGTCGTGGCAAGGCCACTCCGTCTCTCAACATGGCTAAAGCTATGGAGTTGGAAAATGACGACTCCCAGTAGGCGCGGGACGCCGTGCTGGGAGGCTTCGCTCTCCTCGAAGCCGATGGCTCTGCCACCCCCACCTCCTGGAGAGCAAGTCCCAGAGACGACACTGTTGTGTCTCTCCGTGGCCGCCGCGGAACCCGTCGGGTTTGCCTGCGCCGTGCTCTGCACTTCACTGGGCCGCCAGCTTAGCGGCACTCGCCGGGTTTTGGGCTTCGTAGCCACGCTCTACACGAGCACTAAGGATGGGCCGAGGCTACGGTCTTCAAATGGAGGAGCAGACTCCGAGAGTCGACTCTCTTGAGCCTCATCCAGGTTGATAGTAACGACAGGAGTGCTCTGGCTAGGAGCCGAGAGCAATGCGCTGGCGCCACGTTGGGGGAACGGGTTGGGCGTACGAAGCTCAGGCTTGGAGCCAGTGACTCCGTCACTTCGCCCTCTTCGGCAGGGATCTCGGTATCGTACTCATAGTCCACTTCCTTAATGTCCTCGAAGAGGTAATCACGCGCCAGCGGTGGACGACAAGGAGACAAGGACTCCGTGAGTTTGTGCTCAGCACGTGGCTTCTCTTCCATGTCGGACTTGGGGTCGGCTTGGACGACGCAGCATCCGGGGAAGCACTTCGTGCAGACGTATCGACCATGTTCCCTTTGCTCACGCGAGACTTCTCTGCGTTAGTTCTTCCCGCGGGGCACTTCTCTTCGTCCTCATCACCAGTGATGAGCTCGATCTGCTGCGACCCCAGGCCATCGCTGCAGCTCTCTGAGCCACTGGAAGGGTCACCGGGGCCCGGCACCTGGACTTCATGGCGCTTGCGTCGACGGGCGGCGCGCAGAGACGCTAGACGAGCTTTGCTTTTGGTTTTGGGCGTCTTGCGCTTCAGCTTCGCCGGCTTGGGTCTTCTCGCGGCAGGTCGCGCTTGAATTATCGTCCGACGAGCGGCTGTGGCAGGCGCCGCCTTCGGGGATGACGATGCTTCGGTCAGGGTGGTCGGCGCCTCGGGCGGCGACGTGCCCGAAGGGCTGGCGTCGGCAGCAGTGTCCGGTGGGGTGCCTAATGGGCGACTTGAGGCAGGGCTGGTCTTTATGGGCCCGGTGGGCGACTTGCGGGACTGCTGGGAATTTCGACAATGAGGTTGGCCCCCGGTTGAGCACGTGGTGCCGTTTTGTCTCACTGGATTCCCGATCTTTCGGGAAAAGACGATGTCTTCCATTTGGGTATGGGAGGGTGTAACGTGGCACCCATCAGAGGGAAGGTCCATGGCTACATGGTGTGGCACACACAGATTCGGTTTACGTACAATTCGAATTTAGGGCACGACTTGGCTCGAGAGCCAATCATTGAGAAACAGGTTACTTCGAAGGTGCATTAATTAGGCAGTTTATAATAAGTAGGAACTTATGAGTAGAGTAATAAAGACTCAGTTTAACACTTTCCGAAAGTGTACAAGTCGCAAGTGGTTCGATACTCGGTATCACGGAACGACCGGAAGGCCAGGCCCTCCAACACTTACAGCAAGGATGCCAGGCGTCTCTTGTTGTTAGAGCGTCAACGCTTCCTCTAGGGCTAAGGTGCGTCACACCGATCGTCTTCACCCCGGGTGAGCTAGCTCACGAGGATGACACGCTCATCGAGCGTTGGGTATAGCGGCACCGCAAGTTGTCAGGCTTGACTGCTCTTCGAGCTAGCCATCGAGAGGTGGATGTTCGTGTCGAGCGACATCTTCGCTTCGCCTTCGCCAAGGCGAAGGCCAAGCGCCTGTTGCCTCCGGACTGTCGTCCAACGTCCTTCGCTATCACGCACCCCGTTCTACGTGAATGGACTCGCTCACCCACGCGCCCCGTTGACGCCGCTACGTAGTGGATCAGGGCTTGTGGGAGGAGAGATGGCCGATCGGCTTGCTGATGGCAGCCCGATTGCTGTTCGTAAACAGGCTGACACATTTCTGTCAACGCGTCTGAGTGTTCTTCGACACGTGCGTGACGCTATGGCTGAATGGATAGTTCTTCTCTGTAGCTTTAAGCTGGCGAGCCTCAAAAGCGATCACCCTGCGGCGTCTGCTTACAGCAGCGCGCTGCCAATGACAAAGTCCGAGGCGTCACAGACGACGCTAAAATGATGTCTGGGTCTGGCAATGCCAATATGGGAGCGTGCAAGAGGCTATCCWTGACCTCGTCAAAAGCCTCCTGATGCTCGGTGTTCCAACACCAGTCCACGTCCTTCTTAAGGAGATTGGACAATGGCCGAGCCATCCCCGCGTAGTTTGCGCTATACTTGTATAAGTAATAGGCAAGGCCAAGCCACTTGCGCAAGTCCTTTTGTTTCTTTGGAACTGGCCAGTCGACAATGACCTTGACCTTAGCGGGATCCGCTCGAAGGCCACGCTTCCCAATGAAGCACCCTAAGAAGATCACCCTAAGGGGATCTCTTCGGAGCCGAAGATGCACTTATCTGATTTGGCGTACAACTTGTTGGTGCGCATGCACTCGAGCACAACTCACAAATGGACAACGTAGTTCTCCACGTCCGTCTTACCGTGCTCCGCACGACTGTGGATGAATATATCATCAACGCATGTCTGTGCATACGCCCGATGGGGCCGAAACAACTGCGTCACTAGACGATTGAACGTTGCAGGTGCGTTCGAGAGCCCTTGCGGTATCACCAACCACCCCCAGAGCATGCCGATCGAAGTGCTAACTGCTGTCAGCGGAATATCACTCGCTTCGTGGAGGTGTCCGTTGAGCTCCCGATCCTGAGCTCGTGTGCGTATCACATCCCTCAGGTTGGTTGCCGCGCCTGTACGGCGTCGCTTGGCGTTGATTGTATCTCATGTGTTGACGATGGTGTCTTCTGTGCCTTGTAGACTACATCTTCCAGTGTAGAGACTCGACTGCCTAGCGAGCTGTTGAGTTGAACTAACTGCTCAATCACAGCTGCTTGGTGGAGAAGCACGGGGGGCTTATTGATATAGGCAGCTGTTGGTGGCGCATGTTTGCTGTTTTGTACACGTAGGTGTGATGACCAAGCTAGGAGATCGTTGACGGATTGGCCTTGATGGATAGCACATGTTTCCAGTCGCTTCATAGGAAGTCCGTTCTCGTTGAGCTTCTTTAACGAGGGATAGTGACACAGCAGTCAGCCACGAGCGTGTCGACTACAGTCTCGTTCACGTTGTACAACGATGATTTGAGTCCGTAGGACGCGTTGAAGAGAGCCACCGCTGCGTAGTTGAGTCGAAGATCTCGAGCGAGAAGACGTGAACCTCTCGAGCCGGGTCGAGACCACCCGAGACGCGAAGTAGTGATCTTTGGCCGGCGTAGGCGAAGGCCTTGTCGTCGCAGTCATGTTCCGAGCGCCTCGATCAAAGATCCGCTGCGCACACAAACCGAATCCATTCGCGTGCTGCGCACCTCCACGACGGAAGGAATGCGATGCCGACGACTCCTGCCTTCTCTGCGACTCGATCAAAGACGCGGTTGACGTAGGTGTGGACACCAGGCGACTCGTCTCATCGCCAGCCAAATCCTGGGGAGGAGTTACGTCTTGTGGGTGACCCAGAAGATCGATGAATGAGCCAGGGATGCTTGGGAAACTTTCGGCTGCCCAGGAAGCTGAGTCAGCAAGGAAATGGTTGGCGCTGTCTGAGTCGCGAGGGCAACCGCTATGGCGAGCAGTGGACACGTGGTGAAGTCCTCGTCGGGAAAGAGCGATAGGCTGATGTCTTGATGCGAATGAGGCGGACGAAGAAGATTTTTCCCGAACCGATGGACAGGTTTGCCTTTCGAAGCAATCGTGAGGTTCGATGCGCGGCCGAAGGGGAACCACAGCAACGCCAGCAGCGCCGCGTCTTGATAGTCAGCAGCAGTAATCGCGGTAGAATACAAGTACTCCATCGTTTTCTTGAGCGCCGTCTTCGTGCATACCGGAGCCTTCTTCTCAAACGCGCCCGTCCCGCGCTCCATGCAGTGACGCTATAGCATCTGGCCCATCTTCAGCGACCGCCGCTTGATGCTGAGGGGACTGGTCCAGCAGCCAGTTCTTGGTCTGCCTGAAGTACTGCGTCACTCAGTGATGCACTCAGTGATGCACTGAGTGACGCAGTACTTCAGGCAGACCAAGGACTGGCTGTTGGACCAGTCCCCTCACTGCGTCACTCAGTGATGCAGTACTTCAGGCAGACCAAGAACTGGCTGTTGGACCAGTCCCCTCAGTGACGGGCAACTAACGTGCCATTGCGTCCCTCCTTGAACGCCAGGTAGATGAACATGTCTAATACTGCCTCCAAAACTAGCTCGGCGTTGTCGCGCTTCATGCAGGTCTCTATATAGTTCCAGCCAACCCCTTCGTCCTCCAGGAACTTAAGGAAGGTGCACGACGCGTTTCCCGGGCACGCTTCGTGTTTGCGGGCGCCAGAACATCTTTGGGCGGAGAGTTGAATGTTATTCGCGAAATATGCAATATCTGGGGCAGAAGATAATATCTTTCCGACATATTATGTCGGAATGAGTCCTCCGACAGGACAACTGCTCCATGATTGGTTAAATTGCGGTAAACAAACGATCCTGATTGGGCTTAAATATTCCACCCACATTCGATTTGTCAATATTACACATAGTGAATTCAAGGTATAGGAGATATGAATTCATCCTCCAGGCCGCACGTAAACGATTATATACGGTAGGTGAATTTTCATACAAATAGCAAAAGGTCCGATTGGACGGTCTACTATTGAGGTGTTGTTCAAGCTGGAACGGCTCATCGAGTGTTTGCAACAGCTTCCGCACAGAAATGGACAGTCTGTGCATTTTTCGATGCTGGGATTGTTGGAAGGGCAGGCCGAACTGCACTTTCGTTGCCAGAAACTTTAGCCGGCTGTTGGCATCCACAAACCCAACACGGCGATTGCTCAGCAATTTGCTGGGCCTTCACGTCACTTTCAGATTCTGCACCGGAGACGCAAGAGCCATGCGATTCCGATTTGGAGAGGGTGAGGAGCTCGCGTTCATCTCGGCCATTCTGCCGCAATTGAGCGACGTGGACGAGAAAACCTGTCCGAGTCCTTCAAGTGTTGACTCTCCTGGCAAATACTGCCCCATTAAACGGGAACCTCACGATGACAACGACGCTCGGATAGCTTCAAAACCCGCTGCAACGTGGCGGACCAGACTCCAGACCAAACGCAAAATTGAGCGCTTGCGTCGTGAAATTGCCACGCTCGGGCTCGAACTCGCTCGTCTTTCAGAGACCGACAAGAGCAAACAAAACACCACCCTACCACGCTGGGAAAGTATCGCCAACATTCGCCTCGAGCAGCGGCAACGAGCCGAAAGCGACAACAGAAAACTCAAGAGGATGATCACCGCGCAGCACCTGCTCGCCAAGTCGATCATTAACGGTCAAGTCGAGCGGCTCCGGGCGAGGGCCATAGCACGCCGCGCCCTACTCTCTGCGCGGACAAGTCACTCACCAGCGTACTAACTTGTACTTGATGGAGTTGTGTATTAACTAAAAACAAAAGATGGAGAAGGAGACGGCAGCCTGGTCACCAGGATGCCTTCCCAAGACCTGGTCAAGGCTTGGCATTGCACTCTACTACAACACTCGTCGGCGTCGTCGATGAGCTCATCTAGTCTTCGTCCTCACGCGGCCGCTTCTTGTTATCCTTGGGTGTCGGTGGAACGCCGTACTGGCCGTTGGCGTAGGATCTCTTCAGGCCTCCCAGACACCGACTCATAGCTTCTTTGTGCTCCACAATGGGGGACGGATAGTCTTTGCCGATGCGGCATCCTGCAGCGTGCTGGAGCGTCATGGGCGCCTTCCACGGCTCGTAGATGTACTTGGCCGGGAACTTCTTCAGCACCGGAATGTACTTCTTGATGAAGAGACCTTCCGGGTCCCATTTCTTGCCAAACGCGATCGGCGAGTACACGCGGAAGTAAGCGTGGAAGAAGTAGCTGCTGCTGAGCCAAAGCCAGTTACCGGCGTTCAGGCTCCAGTCGTGATCGATCAAGTGCTCTTGGAACACCTCCAGTCCGCGTACCCATGAAATGTACAGATCGCCGCGTGTGAGGAAACATGCTACCGAGTGACGGGCGAGGTGGTGCACCCAGCCTTCCTCCTTCAGCTGGATCATGATGGCGTCGATCCATGGGAACCCGGTCTGTCCGTCTTTCCAAGCCTTCAGCTGCGAGCGGGCCAGCTTGTCGTCGGCCGTCATCTCCTCCTCACTCTCCGGGATCGTGTGGTATCTCCAATCCACCTGCAAGCACGTCGGACTCTGCTCCATCGTGTCGAAGAACGGGTTGGCACGTCCATGGCAGTGGTAGAACTCGCGCCAAAGAAGCTGTCCTTCCAAGCTCACAGGCGGTAGCGACACCTTCTTGTGTCGTTCCAGGATCGCACGAACTTGATGGTAAAACGTCCGCGGGCTCAAACACCCAAAGAACAAGTAAGGACTCAACGTCGTCGTCGAGGCTGACGCAGGTAGCTGCGCCGGAGACGTCTTGGGCTTCTCAAACGTGGCCACACGAGCTTCGTCTTTGCAGAAGTTTTCCAAGATACCCAGCGCCTTCTTCTCTCCGCCGTATAGGAACGAGTGCTTTTCAGGAGGCTCATAGCCAAAGTTCGTGAGCTCAGGAACCAAGAAGGTTTTCTGTTTTCCAGCGATCTCTTCCAGTTGCTTGGCCATATCGATCCAGTCTTCTTCTTCAAATCCTTTTCCACTCTTCCCTTTCCCGACTCTTTCCCGGTCCTTCCAGTAGTCTACAACTTGTTGGTATAGTTTACTGTGCGTCCTTACGGGAGCAGGTACCTTTTCCGGCGCTGGAAAGGGCTTGGCCGGTTTGGGCTGCTTGCCCACAGCCTTGAGAAAGCCTTGATAAGTTTTTGGAGCGATGCCTTTGTTCCCTGCGATCACTTGTTCCAGGTCGTACAGCTCGTAGCCCTTCGTTACGTGGGTCTCAACTCCCAGCCTCTTCGCCAGCGAGACCACGACATTGTCTCGAGCCACCGCATATGGCTCACTGACTGCGTCAAAGTACAGGTGCGTAATCCCCCACGCCGGTAGCAGCCTCTTCAGAACCTGCACGCCGTCTCCCTTAGCCACCACGAGCTTAGCGCCTTTCTCCTCCAGCCCCTCCGCCAGATCCTTCACACTTTCCAATACAAACTGGAAGCGGTTGGCGCCGCAGCGCATGATCTGCGGGCGGTGGGCAATGTACAATGGTATAAGCTCCACTTCCCGACACCCTCGGATCGCCTCCAACGCCGCGCTCAGCGCCAAATTGTCGTGCACCCGCAGGTCGCGGCGGAACCACACGAGCACCTTCATCTCGATCTTCAAAAATTGCTATAAAACAAAACAAAAAAACAGATCCATTCGTGTACACCACACCAACTTCCCTTCGGAGAATCCGTCATCTTTGCATCAAGCTTCCCCTTCATCATGGCTTCGGGCGAGCGCGTGGCGTTCCGCTCCACGGCCCTGGTCACGGGCTTCGATGGTAAGGTGGAATGTGTGACGCACTACTCGTCCCGCGTGGTGGTGGGCTCCAAGGACGGACGACTCGTCATGTTCGACACGCGCAAAGGCACCAATAGCTCCACAGCTTCGTATTCGTTCCCGCACGGCCAGCGCGTGGAGCAGCTGCTGGCTGTGCCGCATATCCGGATGCTCATCGTGGTATCCGACGGCCAGCTATCTGCCCACGGGGCCACAGACCTCAAGCCGCTGGACTTCGACTTCTCCAGGGCCAATACGCATAACGTCCGGCTCGTGTGTGTGAACCAGCGCGGACCGCCGCATTTTCGACTGGGGGTGGCTCTTCTCAAGAAGAAGACGATTGTCATATATCAGTACCACAGCAGTGACAAGAGCTACGCCTTCTTGCGAGAATTCGGTACCCAAGACGTGCCGGAAGCCATGAACTGGTACCGCAACAAGGTGGTCGTGGGCTTCCGCAAGGACTATTTTCTGCTCAACGACAAGTCCGGAGACGCCACGCAGATCAATACCCCTGGGATCCAGGATCCTACAGTCTTTCCAGTGGTCAAGTTGCTGCCGAAAGAGGAGATTCTGGTCTCCGTCATGGATCGGGTTGGCGTTTTCGTGAGCTTCACGGGCGGCACACTGCCCAAGAACTCGATCACGTGGTCGCACAGCCCGCAGCAGGTCGAGTTCTCGTCACCCTATTTGCTGGCGCTGGTGCCCCGCGTGGGCGTGGAGATCCACCGAGCGAGTGACGGAGCGCTCGTGCAGACCATGCCACTTACCAGAGCGGTGTGTATGTTTGGTAACGGTATGAAGTGGGACATGGAGCCAAGACCGAGCAGCGATAGCGAGGATGTGGTCATTGTCGGCGTCAGGGACTCGAACGGAACGTCCAGTGTCCTCAAGATTGAGCCCATGCCGCTCGATCAGCAGGTGGGGGAGCTACTGGATCGTGGACAGATCGACGAGGCCCAGAACTTGGTGCGCAAGTCCATCTCGTCGCTGTCGAGTGACAAGCAACGCAGCAAGATCAAACGCTTCCAGCGCCAGGCCACGGTAGCGCTGCTGCGTCGGCTGGAGTTCGACCACGCCGCCGACTACATGTACCGCGCGGCAATCGAGCCGTGCGAGTTTATCGCCTTCTTCCCGGAGCTCCAGTGCGCCTCGTTCGCGTACGAACCTTCCGTGTTCAAGCCTGAGGTGCTCCCGCGTGGCAGCAGCTCGGCTCCCGACATCGCGTCCGTTATCCAGGAGCTCCTTTCGTCCCCGCGCTCCCCGCTGAGCAGCGAAATCGCCAAGAGCGACGCTGCTGACCTCGTGAACGCGGCGGAGAAAGCTCTTCTCAAGTTCCTCGGCCAGTACAAGAAACACATGCGCGACAAGGCTCGCGCTCGTGGTATTTCGTCTGCGCGTGGCCGTTCCGTGTCGAGTGCTGTGAGTAGCTCCCCCAAGGATGCTCGTCGCGTCGAAGCGATTGACACTGCGCTCTTCCGGCTGTACGTTCACTTCAAGCGGTACAAGGAACTGCTTGTTCTCATTCAGGAGCCCAATCCGGATGTGGAAGGCCCGCCAGGATCTCTTGGCGGCTGCGCACTTGAGGTGGAATCATGCCGCACGCTGTTGATCAAGCACAAGCTCTACTACGAGGCCGCCCAGCTGCTGTGCGCTCACCAGAACTACGACGAGGCGCTAGAAGTGTTTGCCTTGTTGCATCACGGCGAGTACAAGCAACGCGGTGGCTCTAGCGGCATCCCCAAGTCTCCCATTGAAGCGGCCATCGACGTGTTGGTGGCAGTTCCCGAGGAGGAGAGCGAGTTTATCTTCAAGCAGTCGGTCTGGATCATCAAGGCGACTTCGGCGAAGCAGGCGCTGCGCATTTTCACTGATCGCCGGCCGCCTTTGCCGTCGAACGACGTGGTTGCACATCTTCGACAGCATTCGGACGACCCTGCGATCGTGCAACGGTATCTGGAGACCCTCGTCAAGGCCACCGGGGAAGCTGGAGCTGCGCTGGCCGGTGCATCAGGCGCCACGGGAGCTGATAGCGGAGTAGCTGGAAGCGGGGGCCTTGCTGAAGGCAGCAACAGAGGCTTTGCCGGTCTTACGGACCCGGAGCTGGGCGTTAACGACAGCTACAGCCACTTCTTAGCTGGTGAGAACGACGACGACGATGAGCTGAGTGGTCCAGTCGGTGGCGCGACTTCGATTGTGGTGGACCCGCACCACACTCGCTTGGCGCTCGAGTATCTGAACGAGACGCTGCGGCTCGTCGCGCGCGGCGAAGTGCCTTCAAAATCCCAACCCGGTAAGGAACCTGGCGCTCTGGGCGAGGCGCGCAAGCGGCTGCTGAAGTTCCTCAAGGCCGGCTCTTCTCGCTACGACGTGGTGCCGCTGATGGAGAAGATCAAGGGCAAGCCGCTGTACAACGAGTTCGTCATTCTCTGCGGACGTGGTGCGTTGCACGAGGAAGCCGTGGCTTCGCTGGTGTACGAGTTGAACGATTTACGCGGCGCCGAGAGTTACTCGGTCAAGTATGGAACACGCGCGCCTACCGTCGGGTCGTCAGCACCAACGAACAAGAAGGTCGGCGCTGGAGCGGTCGCTATGGAGCGCAACGAGGCGCTGATGGAGCTGCTGAAGATCTGCTTCTCGCCTCGTGACGAGTCCAAGAAGGCGGCGTTCACCGACTTTGGTTTCCAGCTGCTGGCGCGTCACGGCAAGAACTTGGATGGGGCAGCAGTGCTGGAGATGGTTCCGCCAGGTACACCGCTGTCCAAGCTGGGCGAGTTCTTCGCGCAGGCCCTGCCCCACAGTGCTCACAACGTGCGCGAGATGAGCATCACCAAGTCGCTGTCGAACGTCTACAATCTGCAAGTCCAGTGCGACCGCGTCGATCGTCTGACCCAGAGCGTGCAGATCGACCCGAACACGCTCTGCCCGGTGTGCCACAAGCGCATCGGCGACATTGTGTTCGCGGTGTACCCGAACGGCAAGGTCGTGCATTACAACTGCACCAACAGCAACCTCCAGCTCTGCCCTGTCACTGGAGAGCGCTTCTCGTGAGCTCAACGTGGCGGCAGACAGCGTAGCGTAGCTTGCGCGAGTTGGTGGGAAGAAAAACGTGTGGGAGAAAGCGCCTGGCGAATAGCAAAGTTGCACAGCAAAATTCATACTAGACGACGCGTGTACGTACATCCACCAGGAGCAGCGGGTTAGCGCGATCGGCGCGAGGTCTTGCGGCTGTTTGCTGCTGCCTGCGTGGGTCTGCGGGGACCGAGTGCACGCTCCCTATCCGAGAAGGCGTCGCAGACTTTGAGGTGGTCATCGATGCTCTCTTTGGTCCGCACCAGGAACATGTGCGCGCACGCCGACTCAGCGCGGCCCAGCTCATCGCGAACGTAGTCGGCGAAGGTCATGTGCTTCTTGTGGCGGAACGAAAACACTTTGCCGCCTTCGAGTCTGCCAGTCGCTCGCAACCTCGTCTCGTCGGGCTTGGACGGGTCCGACAGCACGCACACTTCCTTGGACTTGAGATGACGGCACAGCTTCTTCTGGATCAAACGCCGCAGTTTCAGATAAGACTTGTTGCCTGCGGAGGAGGCACTCGCCACCGAATTGCTCGCCGGCGTCTTGGATGCGGACGACGCTGAGCTGCTGGAACTCTCCACTTTCTGTCTCTTGGAGGCTCTCGCCACTCTCAGTGGGGATTCTCCAGCCTCTGACGGCGCTGGGCTCGGCGCAGGCGACGAAGCAGCCGCCAGACTCCTGGCCACTGACCGCGGGATCGCTCGAGCCACCACAGCAGCACTGCTCACAGCAGGCGCAGTCACCGTCGGCACCTTCATGGTCGTGAGTCTTGGATGGCATTGGGCCAGAGCTTCCTTCAGCACTCTCCTGTCTTCTTCACGTTGCTTCTCTTCCATTTCGGTAGCCAGGTGTCGCAACTTGTTAAACCCTGCGGGGTTCGCGTTCATCTGCTTCCTCTGCTCCTCGTAGCCCTGGAGCGCCTCTTCGTGGGTCTTGAACGTGCCGATGGTCAGCACCTGGCTCCCCACTGACACATTGCAGAGCCACTTCGTCTCCGCCTCCTCATCTTGTATCTCCGAGCCAATGGGGGCTACCTCCTGCAGCCCAGGCACGCCACAAGACGTCCGCAAAGACACCGTCGCCCCCGCGCTATTGGCGACCTTTTGCACGCTCTCCTGGACTTGTTTCTCGCCTTCCACGACTGCAAGACGGTCTTTTAAAATCTTCACATGCTGCTTGAGCTCTGGGGACTCGGCGGTGCGCTCCAGCTGCTCTAGATCCAGCAGAAACGCGCTTGCAGAGCCGTACTGGTACGAGTTGAGGCGCCATAGCATAAAGCGGCAGTGCTGCGTATAGCGATCGTTTGAGCCAGCAAAACTAAGGGAGGAGGTAGAGAAGACGCTGGGCTCCTTTACGGATAGCGCAGATACGGCATAGGGCGGCGGTAGCAGCTTCAGCAGCGCCGAGAAGTCGCCGCGTAGACGTTCATTGAGCGCTACGACCTCCATGTCTCTGTTTGATTTTTTAATGCAATGTTGATACGAAGCAACGTAAGCGTTAGAGCAACTTTGCAATTTCTCGGTTTAACCGAGAGTATACGTGCGCGACATATTCCGTGACAGCGACAGATCGCGTGACAGCATTGTATTTAAACCAATCACATATCTTATCGATACAAATCGCCAGTGAATAATATTAACCAATTATAGGAGTAGCTTGCAATCCTCTCCGGTCGCGACCACAAGTCTCCACATATGCGAGCTTCTGAGGGCCTGGGAGTCGAAGATGTGGACGCCGAGGGGCTGGAGGAAGGGGAGCTGGATGCAGAGCCGGATGGAGTGGAGCTGGTTGTCGAGG
>KV737018.1:19989-40865 GCA_000500225.2 Phytophthora pinifolia | reverse complement strand
CGGATCCAGGGAAGATCGACGCGATCGCGCAGTGGCCAGTGCCAACATCCCAAAAGGATTTGCGGAAGTGGCTCGGCCTGCACTATATTGTTCAGAACCAAGTAGTCTGCGCCGCCACCGCATGCCTCTGAGATCGCAACCAGGTGCATGTAGTGCTCTGGCCAGGTGCGCTTCGGGTCCTTTGGTGCTGTGAAAAGCTTCATCGCTTGAGCTGGCGTGATGTTGGTCTTGTATGTCTCTAACATCCGCTCCATCACGTACTGCAGCGTCGGCATCTGCGACCACCAGGTCTCGACCTGTTTGTTGTAGTACCTCTCCGCAGTGCCCGTTAAGTAGTTTCCTAGCAAGTCGACCTTTACATCCTCCGGCCACAAGAATCCGCAAGCAGACTGCGCAAGTGCCACCTGCCTTTCGAAGCGTCTTCCCCACTCCAGAAAGCCGGATTCAAGGCCAACATACAGTTCCTTGCCGTTAAACGCGCGAATGACCAGCTTCTTCTGACGCGCGTCTGGATATTGCACTCTCGGTTGATTATCTCGCCCAAGTCCAGGCTGCGCCACTGGCGTTTGCGGCTGATGTTGCGATGCGGGAGATTCCCCAACCTGAGCCTGTGCAGCCGCGTAGAGTCGCTGCAGCTCAGAGACGTGGCCGCCGTATTCCGCTTGCTGCATCCCAAAGTACTGGTGCGCCGCTGCTCGCCTCGCCGGTGACCTCGTCACTGGTGTACGTGGTGAGCCACCGAGTTGATCGATGTGCATACGTGCCCCTCGTCCGAGACTAGATGCGAACAAGCTCGTGTCCATGGGTGGTGTGAGAATCGGGTCAACCTTGCGCTCGCGCTCCTCCCGATTTTCCCTTAACGACTTCTCCAGCTTTGACTGCGACTCCTCAAGTCGATCCAGCTTCTCCGCGAGCTCGCGCATCAGCGCTAGGAGCTCCGTGTCGTTGTCACCACCAGTGCCCCTGGTCTTGCCGTCGTTCTTCTTGGGGACTACGGCAGGGACTTTCTCTTCCGTTTCGTCGACCATACCGATCCGTTTGTGACCGGCGGCAGGCTCTGTTAGTGGCACGTCTGTGTCAGCACGAGCAGCCTCATCCATGGTGTCGCTCAGTTGGGCTCAAAACCTGTTAGAACGGGGTTCTCCAAGCGCTTAGAGGGTTCGACGTCGAAAGTAAAAGTGAGATGGATACTACTAACTAGAGTACTTGCCCGGTCCTTTACCTACCGCTTCTTCGTCGCTGCTCGCATCTGTTCGGTGCACCCGATCCTTGATTTATGAGGGATCTTCAACAAACGCATTATTCCTATGGTGACCACATCTCACGTAGGACACTAAAATGGAGGGCGTTTTGGCGGAAAGGCCCTCCTGTTGTCCCAGTTGTCTGTACCTATGAGGGCCCTCGTTAGCGAATCCCTTTTACCATGATTCTTCCCCACCTAAAATTGGTAAGCTCAAAGCAAGAACGCCTAATTAGGGGTACGATTTAGAATCCCTCCGTTTTACAAAAACTAATCTGAGAAAATTGGGCCGGCCCGTCACATTCTAAGTCCGATTATGCGAGCTGGACTGGCCGGTGGCCGAAGTTAAAATTCGATTTTCTCCGGCCCTGAGCCAATCAGAGTCCACTTCTTGTTTTGGCCAATCGTGCTCGTCTAAACATGGCGCATAATCGCACCCTCTATAAGGTGTTATTTATCTAAATAGCTGCGAATTACGCTAATTCAGCTGCTTAGTGTGGTCATGTGTTGATGCAAACACGTCCACGGGATGACGTTGGCCACCGCTGCTTGGGAGCCGCTCACTTCTCGTCGATGCTCTCGCAGCTCAAACGTCGATTTACCCTGGGCCACCGCTGCAAGATCCACGGAGAAGAAGACAGCACCCCCCACGCAAGCATGAGCCTCTCGAACAGCAACAGCGCCACCGAGCTCCCCACCGTGGACGAGCACAACGCCTGCGAGTACCTGGACTCGGCGCTCACCGTGTTCGTCATCGGCGCGTCGGGCGACCTGGCCAAGAAGAAAACGTACCCGTCACTCTTCGCGCTCTACACCATGGGCTACCTGCCCGAGCACGTGGTCATCGTGGGCTACGCGCGTAGCGCAAAGAATGACGTGGACTTCCGGGCGCAGATCGCGCCCTGGATCAAGCCCAAGACGCCCGAAGCCGAGGCGCGCAAGGAGGTCTTCCTGACCAAGTGCATTTACCGAAGCGGCGCCTACGACTCGGCCGAGGCCGTGGGTAAGGTCGGCAAGGAGATGGAGGCGCTCGAGGAGGCGCAGGGCTGCCCCGTGGCCAACCGCCTCTTCTACTTCGCCATCCCGCCCACGGTCTTCGTGCCCATCGGCACGAGCATCAAGCAGGCGGCGCTCAGCACGCGCGGCTGGAACCGCCTCATCGTGGAGAAGCCTTTCGGCCACGACCTCGACTCGTTCAACCAGCTCTCGAAGGACATGGGAGCGCTCTACACCGAGGACGAGATCTACCGCATCGACCACTACCTGGGCAAGGAGATGGTGCAGAATCTGCTGGTGCTGCGCTTTGGCAACGCCATCTTCGAACCCATCTGGAACCACAACTACGTCTCGAGCGTCACTATCACCTTCAAGGAGGATATTGGCACGCAGGGCCGCGGCGGCTACTTCGACTCGTACGGCATCATCCGCGACGTCATGCAGAACCACCTGCTGCAGGTGCTCTCGCTCGTGGCCATGGAGCCGCCCGTGCTGGCCGCCGGCAAGGACTACTCCAACTATATTCGCGATGAGAAGGTCAAAGTGCTCAACTGCATCAAGCCCATTAAGCTCGACAACACGGTGCTCGGCCAGTACGAGGGCGACAAGGAGCGCAGCGAGCCGGGCTATCTCGAGGACCCCACGGTGCCCAAGGGTTCCGTAACACCCACGTTCGCCACCGCGATCATGTACGTGGACAACCCACGCTGGTCGGGCGTCCCGTTCATCATGAAGGCCGGCAAGGCGCTGAACGAGCGCAAGGGCGAAATCCGTGTGCAGTTCCGCCCGCCTCCTGGATCGGAGCACATGTTCCCGGGCGTCAAGATTCCCGTGCAGGAGCTGGTGCTGCGTCTGCAGCCTGATGAGGCCGTGTACATGAAGATGAACGTCAAGAGCCCCGGTCTGCAGACCCAGGCGATCTCGAGCGAGCTGGATCTGTCCTATGCCGAGCGTTACGAGGGCGCTGAGGTGCCGGACGCCTACACGCGTCTGATCCTGGACGTGCTGCGTGGTAAGCAGGCCGCGTTCGTGCGCGATGACGAGCTGCGCGCTGCCTGGAAGATCTTCACGCCGCTGCTGAATGAGATCGAGACCCAGAAGATTAAGCCGCTGCCGTACGCCTTCGGCTCGCGCGGCCCCAAGGAGAGCGACGAGTTGGTGAACAAGGTCGGCTTCCAGTACCACAACGGCGCGTATCAGTGGCAGCCCCGCGGCCGCACTGCCAGTGCGCTTTAGGCTGGCGTTCCTTAAGTGTTTGAGCGAAAGCGAGGCAAGTGGCCGAGGGCTTTGCGCAGTAAGTATGACGGTGAGCTTGCAATCGACATTTGTGGCATGACAGCGTGTAGCGTGCTCCCACTAAATCCACATATTTCCTAAACTTGGCAGCGCTGAAGATTGCTAAAAAATATAAGTTCACATTACAAATGCATTGACATAGGTTATCTGGCATTAAAATATTAAATCGACACTGTGTACATCCGATCGAAATTTGTGTATGCGGTTTCAAAGGTGACAATCCTAAGACCCTAATTCTAGTTTTTGGGTCTCAATTCAAACGTTTGAAACAACAACAAGCAAAGCTCCACGAAGATGACGCACCGACGGCGGCCGGCCAACCGCAAAGGGCCTCGCTCCGCCAAGCACCGCCAGTTCACGAGTCCGCACGAAATCAGTCCGCGCTCGCTGTGCCACAGCCCCGTGTCAAGTTGCGACAAGATGTCGGAACAGGAAGCACAAGAAACCGCCCGCGATGAGCCCACGACCCCTCCCTGTGAGGCGCCGGAGGACGAACAACCGGCCGAAGAGAAGAAATCCTCGGGTGACGAGGCCTCTGTCGTCGCTGCAGAGGCCATCGAGGCCGTCGTGCTTAAGCTAGAGACGACGGTGGAGACCAACGACGAGGTCACCGCCTCGTCGGACGGAGAGGTAATGCTGAAGCACGGCAGTATGGCCACCATTAAGGAGGAGCAAGAGGACGAGCCTGCGGCACTGGAACTGCGTCGCAGCCGCCGCAAGCGCCGCACAGTGGACGTGTTAAGTCCGTCCAAGGGCCGCAAGTCTCTGCACGAGCGGGGGGCACCTGAGGCCAAGAGGATCAAGGTGGAAGAACTGGTGAATGCTCGACCTGCTGCTGCAGCGGCAGCGGCTGTACGTGCTGCGGCTGCAGCCAAGGAGAAGAAACGGAAGCAGACTCTCAAGCAGAAGAAGAATACAGGAAGCAACGTCAAGGGCGAGAAGACGCCGAACGGGGTCTTGTCCCCGATGCAGGACGAGCAGAAGAAGACACCGCAGAAGAAGCGCAGCAGGAAGGCGCGACGCTCGCTGGAGCCTGCTTTTTCGTTCGAATCGCAGACCGAGTACGTCTCGAAGCTTATTGCGGATCTGTACGAAGAGCAGGAGCAGGACGATCGTGGCATGTACAACATCACGAGGGATACGGTCGTTGCGGAGACGAGCTCGTGCGAACAGTCGCAGGAAGTCAAGGAGCTGAGCATGGAAGATTTCCGACGCCTCATGACATACGGAGAAGTGTCTGTTGAGTCGGTAGCCTCCACGATCCTACCGTTCTTGAACCTCGACGAAGACGACGTGTTCTTCGATCTCGGTTGTGGCACGGGCAAGATCTTGGTGCAAGCAGCTCTTCAAACGCAATGCAAGCGGGCTATCGGCATCGAGCTCATGCAGAATCGCGTCGAGGAAGGTGAGAAGGCGCTGGAACGACTGAAAGAGCGTGACATCGCGGTACTGCGTGGTAAGCAGATTGAAGTGATCCAGGGCGATATCTGTGCGCCACCCGAACGAGCCCGTCTCATGGACGCCACGGTCGTGTTCATCAACAACGTCATGTTCGGCCCAACGCTCATGCTGAAGGTTTTGGCGCTTCTCAAGGACATGTCCAAGCTGCGGTGTGTCGTCACACTGCGCAAGATCTGCGAACGCCATGGCGACATAAAGTGCCAACGTTCGGGCAATTACTGCGTGGAGTACGTGCACCCGCCTGAAGAAGCCAAGATCGATGTCTCGTGGGCAGACAAAACGTCGGTCTACCAGTACATTAGCGTCGAGTACAATCTCAACTGCTTGCGGCGACAGCTGGCCGCTATCGACCAGAGAGACGAGCGTCGCCATTCCAAGTCTGCCCAACGATCTACTACTGCGTAGCACCTGCGTCGTCAGCTTGATGAACAGGCACCGCCTTCCTCCCGCTCGCCAGGCGAGTCGCAAAGGAACGGGTGCGCCTGCATTCACAATAATGGGTAGATTTGCCGAGAAAGAATAGAATTTTGCATTCTGTGGCTCGCCTGCGGTATAAACTGTCGGGGTCTAGATGAGAGCGGCCCCCATATAAGAATCCTGCGCGCTCTGCTCGAAGAAGATGGCCTCGTAGAAGTTCCGGAACGCCTCCATTTCACCCACTCCCTGTGAATACTTGGCCGCGTAGCTATCCGGTCCCGGAGCCAGCAAGAGCTTGTTCATTTCGGCTTGAAGACATGGAATGAGCTTCGCAAGAGGAGGCGCCGGCTTCTTCTTGGGCGGCTCGGCAGCAGTTTCCTTCTCTACAGACGACTCCGGCTTACTCGGTCCATAGACAACGTCGTCGAGGTCCTGGAAGGCGTTGCCGCACAGGAATCCCAGACTGTGCTGCAACGCCGGCATGAACAGATCGCTCTCGAGCAGATCCCAGAGGTCGTTGAGCAGGCTAATAACATGTTCGTCCTGGCCCTTCTGCTTGTCCGGGTAGATGAGGAACTCGCGCCACTTTTGTAGCTCGGGCGAGTCCTCCTGCTTCTCCGCCGCGGCGACGGCCGCCGGGGAGGGCAGCACAGACAGGAACAGCGCCTGTAGCAGCTCGTTGAGCTCGTCAGCACGCACAGCGGCCTTGCGGCTGACTTTCCAGCTCTGCAGCTGCTTGTTGTCTCTCACCACAGCCTCCACGTGGCTCTTGATCTTGCCCAGCGCCTCGTCCAGGAAGTACTCGAGTCCGGACGTGAGGAAGGCGTGGTGTGCTTGCTCCTCCTGCTTTTCCCTGTGCTCGGCCCTAACGGCCGTCGTGCGGCTCTTCTCGAAGACCCGCTTTCCAATGACGGAGACCTGAGCGAAGACCAGCAGATGCCACAGCCCGAACGCCACGAGCGCCGTCAGATAGCGCGTCACGGCCAGCAGCTTAGCGTCCTCCCATAGCGCATTACGCCGGCTCTTCTGCGTCTTGTCCAGCGTCTTAAGTTCCTGGACCACGCTCTCCAGGTCCAGCAGCTGGTATAGCTGCGTCTTCAGTCGCGGCAGGAAGCGCCGCACCGTCGCGCGGCTCTCGTCGGCCGTGGAGCCCAAAGCGAGCTGAAGACGCTGGTGCTCGGCCATCTGCAGCTGCAGCTGCGACGTGAAGCGCTCGGCCTCGCCCAGCATGCGGCGGTACGCGTAGTAGGCGCCGCCAGCGCATGCGGCCCCCACACCCGAAACGATCAGCAGCTTCTTGTGGCGCCGCGCGAAGCCGCACGCCGCCTGCTTGGTATGCTGCAGCGCCGACCACATCTCAACGATCTGGGGGTGTTGACGCTACTAAATATTAATTTTGTTTTTTGGTTGACTATCAAAAATCATAATTGTGACTTGCACAAATTATGTTTTGGCTGACTATCAAATCATAATTGTGACTTGCAAAAAGATACTTGACCAGAATGGCGATGAATGCGGCGCCTGGACGCTTTGATGCGCTGCTTACACAGCTGGCGCAGCAACACGGCGGCGTGGAATCGCTGCTGGACTCGTTCTTCGACTTCTTGCACCGCAAGACCGACTTCTACGTGGTCTCGGCCGACCCAGCGAGCCACAAAATGGGTTTCCTGCCGGGCCAAGCAGAGAAGAAGGTGCTCGAAGCCTTCCACAAGTATCCGATTAAGAGTCTGGACGGCCACGGAGCTGCAACAGCGACCAAGAAGACGGCACCAAGTGGCGCCAAGGCCAAGGTTTCTGGTGCCAATGCAGCCAAGAAGGTCGACAAGGAGGAGCCCAAGCCCAAACTGACGGAGGACGGCAAGCAAGGTAGAACGGAGCTCCCGAGACGGTGAAATTGAAGCTTTTGTTTTACTGAGGTGTTGTTGTGATGGCAGTACCGGTTGGTAATGGAGGCGTAGCAGAGAACTACTCGTGGACGCAAACACTGGAGGATGTTTCGGTGGGTGAGGCTCGAGTCGCAGGTTTTGGTGGGTTTGGCTGACGGTTGGGTTGGTTTGATGCTGGCAGATTCAGATGGAGGTGGCTGAAGGCACGCGAGCGAAGGACTTGGACTGCCGAATTGAGTCCTCGAGACTGCGTGTGGCGTTGAAGGATGACCCAGCAACGGCGCTCTTGGAAGGAGAGCTGCCGGAGAAGATCCGTGCTGACGAGAGTATCTGGTCGCTGGAGAGCAACCACACGTTGAATATCTCGCTAGAGAAGATGAAGCCAACGTGGTGGGCGAGCGCGCTGAAAGGCGGACCAGAAATTGACACAACGAAGGTCGATTCTCGGAGGAACATCCAAGAGTACGATGCGGCCACACAAGGTGCAATCAGGAAAGCAGTGTACGACCAGCGACAGCAGCAACTGCATGGCACCGTTGCACTGACGCCAGAAGAGCAGATGCTGCAGGACGCGAAGGACTTGCCTGGATCACCGTTCCTGCCTAGCCCACCTCAATGACAAGCCAACTCCTTTCTTCGAGAAACGATGAGCGCTTTCAATATCCAAGTGTGTACGGTTCGTTACGAGGTTTATCAGCAAAATGGCCGCAGCTCTCGAAGTGGTGAGGCTAGCAGCCACGTCTTGCGGCAGAATAAAGTTACAAAATGCCCCAGTGACGCTCGAAGCCGTTGAGCAGACGGCAGATGGCCTGGGCGCCGCTCATCGGGTACTCGGAGATCGAGATGGTCTCGTCCAGCTACAGCGTCAAACAACAACCACTTCAGATCCAGGATCAACAGGTAACAACCCACCATCACACGACAGCGCACGTACGTAGTTGCAGTTCTCTTTGGAGATGTGGCCGTGCGCCATGGCACCGAAGATGAAGACCACGGGCTCGTCCTTGGGCAGCTTCTCCACCCACTCCCACGGGTTCACCAGCGTGCCGGTGCGCGACAGCGCGTACTTCTTGGAGTTGGCCGGTAGATACTTGGTGACGGGGTTCTTGATCACGTTCAGCAGCGTGTGGTTGCCGTCCGACGAGCGGATCTTGAGCGTGTGCAGCAGTTGCACTGTCTCACCACAACCAACTCGTCAGTTCTCGTCCCCAGCACTTCACCCATCGCATTCAAAGCAGCAGCTCACCCATCAAACCAGCGAAACGCTTGTACGTGCGCGGCACACGCATCTGCGAGCTCACTTCGACAAGCACACCCTTGGAGCTCATGATGTACATCTGCAGCGGTTAGCCAGCATCAAAACATCAGTAACAGACTCCAAAAGTTGTGCAAATAGCACTTCAACCACCACCGACCTTGAGGAAGCCGGCCTTGTTGAGCGGCGAGTCCAGCAGCGCCATGAGCTCCTGATGCAGGATGTCAGGTCGCGACTGGCTGGCCTCGCGGTTGAGCTTCTTGTGGATGCCTTTGTGGTCATCGCAGTTGAGCAGCTGGTAGCCTTTAGACGTCTTGACAGTCTCCAGCGCCGCCTGCTCCAGGATCACGATCACCTGGCGCCGCTTCACGTCTTCCTTGCTCGCGCTCATGCTATCGGTGGTAGTCAATTGCCTTTGTGTGACTGGTCACGGCAACCCTGTGTACATCCACACCATGATTATGTATTTCACATCATCTTGAAGTACGAAGGTGATGTGCGACACATCAATATGCCGATCTTGAAGCGACGTATCCACTGTCACAAGTGCATCATGACGGTGCTGCTGCTCTTACTGTTGCTGGCTGCTACCGGCGTGCAGAGCGCCGTGATGCGTCGCACGTGGACGACGAAGAACTGGTGCGAGAGCGTGCGCCAGCCGCAGTGGCCTTTCGCGTACCAGAAGGCGCCGACGCAGACGCTCGAGTGGCAAGGTCGAGTCAATCCCAGTACGCAGGATATCCGCCACCGCTGCGCCGTCTTCGGCGTTCAGAGCAAGTGCCATCTCTGCGAGCAATTCTCCTGCAATGGCAATAGTGGAGACCGCTGCAATTTCCAGCTGCAGGGCATCCCGTGGGCGGCTCTGCCGACCAACATTCCAACTGTCACGGATGTGCCTTGGGCAGTGGGCGGACGCCATCGCTACGACTACGCTAACGCCTCCCATCTCTGCGTCTTTTTATCGGGTGGAGTGTGTATGTCGCCGTTCACGACAGACTTCTCACAGTGCGATGTCAGGTGTTGGGGCACGCAGTCCGGAGTTCTGGCGTACAAAGGAGTTCTCCCGTCGAGGAACTCGACTGATGCTCAATCGTCCGACATTTGGAGTTATTCCCCAGCTTTCGGAGCGTCCGGGAGATCGCAGGGGCAAGTTGTAACTGTGGCTGGTGATGGTACGGCTGGGTTTCTCGACGGACAAGCAGCAACGGCAAGGTTTAACCATCCGCGTGGCGTGGCCGTGGACTCCAACGGCGTCGTGTATGTAGCGGATACGGCCAACCATCGGATCCGGAAGATTGATCCAACAACAAACACGGCAACGACACTGGCGGGTGATGGAATCGAGGGCTTCACAGACGGCGATGCGCTTTCAGCCGCGCGGTTCTCGTTTCCGTCGGACGTCGCCGTGCTGGAGACGAATGCTGGAGCGGCCGTCACTGTGTTTGTTGCCGACACGGGCAACCACCGCATTCGACAGATTAAGGACGGCGTAGTTACCTGCCTTTCAGGTCTGTGTGGTGCCGGCGTGGCAACAGTTAGGTTGTCACAGGCACCTCAGAAGCCTCAACCGGGGCTGGCAGACGGGGACTCTCTCGGTGCACGCTTCGACTCTCTGATGGGCATTGCGGTTGATACCGACGGCGTAGTTTTCGTTGCAGACACCGGAAATCACTTGATACGACGCGTGGATCCCGACGGAACGACGCACACAATTGCTGGAGGCGTGGTTCCATCCGCGGATGCCGACACGCCCGGCTGCTTGTCGCCCTGTTTGCGTGGCGAGCGTGGATTTCGAGACGGAAACCTGACTTTCGCGCGGTTTGACAGCCCGCGAGCTATTGCTGTAGGTGCCGAGCGCACCTTGGTGGTGGTCGATGGCCACCGCATCCGTCGCGTCACGTACGATGGCGGCTCTGCTTCTACGATTGAGACGGTCACGTCGACTAACCGTGTCGTGACGCTAGCGGGATCCAACGTGCCTGGTCATACCGATGGCGAAGGCGACGAGGCCACGTTCAATGCGCCAGCCGGCGTCGCTTTCGCTGCTGACGGGCGCGTGTATGCTGCCAGCTCGACGGACTGTTCAGTGCGCCAGCTCTCGCCTGCTTCGCTCGTGTCCCGGTCCGTGACTTGCTCGACTCGAGCGACGCAGGTGCTGCGTCCTAGTGGCTGCGCATCGTACGAGCAGCCCGTGGACGAGCTTTCTCTTCAGGAGACCCCAACAGCCAACAACATTTTCCACAACTACCTCCAGCGCGAGGAGTTTGATCCTGTTCAAGGCGGGGCGATCTCTGGACGAACCCTCAAGGACTGCACGGGTTCCCCGCCGGCGGATGGCCTGGTGCAGGGCGATCTTGCACTGCCATTACGGGACTCTGAGACTGGAGTCATTGTGTCCGACGTCTTTCAAGACATGGAATACGGCACGACCATCAAAGTTCGCTGCCCAGCAGCTTGTGACGCCGCTAGCGCTACCACAACGGTCTTTGGCTCGGGGCTTTACAGCGACTACTCGTCGATCTGTCTCGCTGCGATCCACAGCGGCGCGATCGTGGCAGCTCAAGGCGGTCTCGTAACGTTAACGTTGGAGCGCGGCACCCAGCCACCAGCCATGACGTCCCAGACCCTTGGCTCAACAGCAAATGGCATCACATCCCTTGACTTCCCGACGTCGCAGAACGATCGCGCTCGGCTCTTTAGTATCAGACCTTACCTGCGGCCAAAGCTCGAGGTGCAGTCCATCGCAGGAGCGCCGAACGCCCCACTTGGGTCCCAACAGGACGGCTGTGGTTTCCTGGATGCACAGCCTCCGCTAGCCGCTCGATTTCACGGGATAGCGGGCCTTGCCATTGCTCAAGGGCGCTCACTAACACGCACGGAGTTTCTCTACATCGCCGACGCTGACAACAATCGCATTCGAGCGCTTTCGGCGACTTGTGCCAAGGTCTGTGAGAACGCTGGCGTGTGCTCTGCCCCAGACGTTTGCACTTGTCCTTCCGGATGGACTGGGGATGACTGTACGATCCCTGTGTGCAGCTCAAGCTGTGGTGCGAGGCAAGTCTGTGTGGGCCCCGACGACTGTGACTGCATTCCTGGATACGGACACTTCCCAGCGTGCACCACGCCTACCTGTGTGCAAAACTGCGAGCATGGAGGCGTTTGCTCGGCCCCGGATACGTGTTCCTGCTCTGCAGGATGGTTTGACGCGAACTGTACGACGCCCGTATGCACTCAAACCTGTGGTAACGACGGGAACTGTACGGCGCCAAACACGTGCACGTGTCCAAGCGCCTGGCAAGGCTCCGACTGTCGAATCCCAGTGTGCACACAGACTTGCCGCAACGGTGGGAGCTGCGTGGCACCGGACTCGTGTTTGTGTGCTGCCGGTTGGAGCGGCTTCGACTGCAGCCTGCCAATCTGTCCCCAGGGCGACTTTGTGGCTGATCCAAGTGGCTACGCGAACGCTTTGTCAAGGCCATTGTCGGTCGAGAGCTACGCGCCGTGCGACTTCGCTCGCTGGTGTCTCGAAACCAACGAGTTTGACTGCTTGCATCGACTGTACTCGACGTCTAGTCCCGTTGTCAACGCCTCCAGTGGTTTAGCGGCAGCGGGGAAAACGCCGCCAGCGTTTGACGGCTGCTTGCTTCTTGAATTGGGGGAAGACGCACTCGCACACTTCCAATACCTGTCGGAGCGCAACGTTACCAGTGGTTTCTACCGCTTCTCGCCAGTCAAGCCGTACGGATGGGATACGACGGCACCCTGGAGAGGCATTGCCAAGGCGGAAGTGGGCTTCTCGCCGCCTTTTCTTTTGGCAAGCGATCGTCAAGTTGCTCTAGTGGAGCGGAGACGGATCGTGCAAGGCGTCTACGCCTGTGCCCATGGAGGAAGCTGCGTAGCTCCAGACGTGTGTGAGTGCGCTCCCGGTTGGGCCGGCTTTGATTGCCGTACCCCAGTGTGCTCGCAAGGCTACTACTCCCCCAGCCAAGTCACTTTCCTGGCAGCGGAGCCGCCTACGGCAACTTCTCCACGACAGCCAGTGACGAATCCCACGTACACTGCGTCAGTCGAGCAGATCGCATACACTCAAGTTACTGTAACCTCCGAGACCCGTGGAGGTGTCCGCTACAAACCTACACAAGGAGGATACGCGTGCTCAATCCGCAGTATCACGGAATGGGAGAAGCCAGCAACGCCCGATGGGTCGCCAGCCCAGTACTTTGACCATCCCAACTACTATTCACGCTACATGGACCGAGAGCTGTCGGCCGACGGCCACTACCACACGCAGTGGACGGGAATGGCGTGGCCACCGCTCTACACCTTGTCCAGGCCACTGCTCGATGACACACGACAAGGCTGGAAACGTCGAGGAACATGGAGCTACATACCCGGCAGAGCTTGGCAGAAAGGGGTCTGTCTTCTCGAGTTCAACCGCACGTGTTCATCTGGCGAGCGAGCGAAGGACCTCCTGACAGGCGGACTGGGTGTGCTGGTAGTTGATACGGATGCATCGTACCGGCCGCAAGTGACGTACACCGCGCAAGACGCCGATCGCAAGGGCTTTTGGAACGGCTCAGTGTTTGGTGACTGCGTCGATCGTGTCGTGCGAGGCTGCTTTAACAACGGGACTTGTGTCGCTCCTGGGGTTTGTGACTGCGCTCCTGGCTGGTCAGGGACGGACTGCACCACTCCGCTGTGTGCTCAGACGTGTCTGAATGGAGGCAATTGTACGCTTCCAAACACCTGCACGTGTGCGCTGGGCTGGTCGGGTGTCGACTGTTCCATTGCGCTGTGCGCTCAGGAATGCCGCAACAACGGAACTTGTGTGGCCCCCGATCAGTGCGAGTGCGTCACGTGGGAGTCGACGTGGCGCGATGGTCGTGAGAACGGCGGCAGCCCTGTTTTCCAGCTCCCGGATGGGCAAGCGCAGCGTACAGGCTACACGGGCTACGACTGCAACACGCCCATCTGCGTGCAGGCCAAGAGCTTCGTCTTGAATGTGGCGTCCCGTTCGTCGCCGAATTTCCGAGCGCTTCGAGGAAACTACGACAGCGCCACTGCAGCTCGGAGCTGCAACACGTACCGCTGTCCTCAGTACGACGTGGAGCTTGTCGCCAATGACGGTCTGTCGTTCCAGAGCGGCTGCTCAGTCGGCGACCCCGAGCCCAACCCAACGCGAAGTGCCGCTCTCACGAGCGCCCAGCAGATCCAAAACCTGCTCGACGATCGCGACGATCTCAACGTGGCGAGGGTCTCGGATGCCTACCTCTGTGGGAATCGAGTCTGGCAGCAAGGAGGCAGGCCTCGCGTCAACTACGTCAACGTCACCAAAGTGGACGATGTCACGTGGCAGTTTGGCGTCTCAACGCCAGGCGAGGGCGTCTTCGAGTGCTTCAACTCGGGCGCATGCGTCGCTCCAGACGACTGTGCGTGTGGCGATGGCTGGGCTGGGATCGACTGCAACACGCCGCTTTGTCGCTTCCAGAAGGCCAGTAGCGACGGCACCGTCTCCTCTGGCTGTCGCAACGGCGGCGTGTGCATCAGCAAGGACCAATGTCGCTGTATCACCGTCGAGTCTTCGTTGCACGAGCAGCAGCCGACAGCACCTACAGGCCTCACCGGCTACTTCGGATCCGACTGCGCCTTGCCGATCTGCATCCAAGGCGTCTTCGACCCCTTGTGCAACGCCAGCGTCGTCGCCACCGACCTCAATCTTACGACGGGGGGCACTCCAGCCATCGCCAACACGGCCAGCGGCATCGTTAGCAGTGGAGACGGCTGTTTCCGGTGCAAGAACGGCGGCCTGTGCGTCGCCCCCGACGTTTGCGCTTGTGCCCAAGGATGGTCGGGCTTTGACTGCTCGACGCCTGTGTGTCAGCTGTCCGAGGCCGTCACCAGGTCCGTTCGCTCGACGCTCTTCACTGTCGATCAAGCCAAAGTTGAGGCTTTTCGTACGGATCCGTGCGGTGCTGAAGGTGGGCGCTGGGGCAAGGAGCTCGTGAATGGTGCCATGGTCGGCCAAGGCAACTGCACGCTGCCCACCAAGTGCACGTGCTTGTGTCGAAAGCGCTACGACAAGGCGCTGTGTCAAGCTACTGGCGAGCTGTGCGACAAGCCCTGGCAAGACCCTTTCCGTCGAGCCATCCCGCCAGGTTTCGTCTACGGCACTCGAGACTGCGCCGACGGGTTCCAGGGGATCGAAGACGCTGCTGGCAACTTCCAGAGCTGCCATCTCCAGATCTACGTCCCGTCCGTCTGGCGTCGCTACACCGTCAGCGTCGTGGCCATCCTGTCGGTGCTTGGGGCGATCGTCCTGGCGGCTTGGCACTACATCCGCAAGAAGGTCCGGCGCGCTTTGCTCCTGGCCAAGGCCGAGCGACGTCGGTCGCGCAAGAACTCGGAGGAAAACACGATCAAGCCGGGCGCCTTCACACACGCCAAGAGCGACTAGACTCAACCCACCCGTTAGCAATCCACAGTTCTATTACCTTGCTTGCAGCCGCTACGAGACCAGCATCTGCATCGGGATCTTGTGCTCTTCTTGCTGCTGTTGCTCCCCATTCGCCGCTTCACTCGTGTGCTGCTCGGTCGAAGGGGATCCGATCGCTTCCGACGCGACAGCCGCACGTAAATACTCGTCCCGGCGGCTCTGCGACTCGCTCAAAAACGCCGCAAGCGCCTCGGGCGGGCTCGACGACGACGCCGCGGCCTCGTCGACCGGGGTGGCGGCGGTGATGGGCTCCACACTCGCCAGCAGTTCCTCCTCTTGCTTGACGTGCGCAAAGACCAATTCCTCGAAGCAGTTGCCAGGGGGCGACAGGCTGAACTCGCGCCGGTCTTCCGGCTCCACGTACCGCTCGGCCGAGCTGCCGTACTGCTCCAGCACGGCCGCGCAGATCGACTCCACCTTGCGCTCCAACACGGAGAGCGACGGGAACTCGTTCAGGACGCTCACGAACCAGGCGTTCACGTCAGCTAGCGACTTGAAGTGGTGGCGGTACAGCGGGCGGAACGTCGGCGTGCCTTCCAAGAACACGGCGCGGATGTGGTGCTCTCGAGCCTGCCGATGGAAAGGCAGCTGGCGGTCCAGCATGATCCGCTCCCACCCGTAGACGCCATAGCGCGCCATGCCAAAGAAGACGCCCAGGTCGTGGATCCAGGGGCACCACCACACGGGCATATTCGCCACCAAGCTCTGCTTGCCGGATCGCAGAAAGGCCTCGAGCGCACCTCTCTTCGTCGACAGGATGTCCAGCACGTCCTCGAGCAACTGCGTGCGCCGCATCGTTATCCACGCCGTGTTGCGGGCCTTGAGGCCATGCGCCAGCACGCCTTCGTAGGCATCCACGAACTCGATGCCGATCAGGTCGCCCAGGGCCACCGCGCGCTGGTCGGAGCCCAGAGGGTCCGCCCGCATGCGTGCGACTTCACGGCACTTGGGGGCGAACTTGGTCTCGTAGAAGGCGCGCGCCAACGCCGCCGTCTTGTTCAGGTTGCCCCACTCCACCACGTTCCGCCACGACACGCTGTCCGTCTCCCACATGAACTCGCGGGCGTTCTCCGTCACGAACGGCAGCATCGACGGCGTCGCTCTTCCGTCCGGAGTGATCACTGCACGCTTGGCCAAAATGCGCGGGGCTCCGTGCAGCGCCAGCAGATAGGCGAAGGAGCGACGCTCTTCCTTCGTCCAGTCGGTGCTCTTCATGCGGTGCTGCGGCACAGGCGCCGCATTGGCGTCTGGAAGCTGGCGCGAGTTGTGCAGGACTGTCAAGTGGCGGAGAATATCCACCTGGGCGAGCTGCATGGCCTTGAGCTCCAGGCGACGCAAGGTCATCGACCGCGCACGCATCTCCTGGGCCACTTGGCGACGCTGTTCCATGGCCACGCGCTCCTTCTTGAACCGCTCTTTCTCGTGCCGCCGCTTGATGTCCTCTGCAGACAAGAGCCAGCTCAACAAACGGTTCATCTGCTGCACCTCGGGCTGCTTGAACGCATGCGCAGCACTGTCGCTTCCTGCCGCGGTAACGCCGGGTTCAGCCTTGACTGGCGCCGCGCTTCCGTTGCTCCGTGGAGTGCTGTAGCCGCCGGTGACCGAGCTTGTCGCGCTTTCAGAGTCCACGTCGCTCATCTCCGCCTCGTCGCCTTCCTCAGCGGACAGCGTACTCTCCTTCTTGACGGGGTCTGCTGGAGTCGCGGCACTCGCCGTCCCCGAACGAACCTCTTGGGCCTGAGCAGCTTTCTCCAATCGGGTAAAATACAGTCGCGGATCGGCCAGAATCTGGGCGCAGCGGCCGTAGCCGTGAAGGAAGACGCCCATGAGCAAGTTCCGGTCGGCTTCTTCGTCCCACCAGGGCGTGATCTGCGACCACACCGGCCGCTCCCCCAAGTCCACGATCTCAATGTGCGGGATCAGCTTGTCCACGCCGTAGTACGCGGCGCGGTCGTCGATACTCTCGGTCGGTGGGGGCCTCGGTTTCGAGCCGTCCTCGTCGTCCTTGTACAACGCATCGCACACGTCGCACGCCGTCGAAATCAGCCGCTGGAGCCTTTGCAGCATGTCCAGTCGAACGAGCATGCGCCGCCCGCCGCCCTGCTTTGACTTGAGCACGAAGTCCTCCTCTTTCAGCACCGCAGCGAGTCCTTCTTCATCAATCAGGTTTTCCTTTTGAGCCAGCGTCGCCGCGTGGATCGACGCCTTGACAAACGCAGAGTCGTCTTTGCGTTGGGCACAAGCCAGGCCCGACACGTAGATAAAGCCGCGCGCAAACACTTCCACCTCCTTGACGGAGCGACTGCCGCCGCTTTGGCTTCGAATGATCTCCCAGCGGCCAAAGCCGTAGTGCATCAGCGCACGCTGAAGACGGTCCCGGCCGTTCTGCGTCCATTCCCGAGGAACGTTCTTCTCCTCGAGACGTTCCCGCTCTTCCTTTTCCTTCTCCTTCTTCGCCTGCTCGTATTCCTCGTCCGAGATGCTGCCGTCCGAGTACTCGCCACCGTCTCCGAAGCGAGCCACACGAGTACGTTTGCGCTGCTGGGGCAGCAAGTCCTCGGCGTCCAGCGGGTCGGGCTCACTCAGCCCCACCGCCTTCTTCCAGAAGTCCGGGTCGTCGATGTCCACATCGTCCGACGTGGTCGCCGCCACGAAACTGGCCTTGGAGAAACTCGACTGCGCTTGCTCCGCGTACTGCACGACCTGAGACGAGCGCTGCAAGATCTGGTCGATATCCAGCTCACAGAACTGCTCGCCGGCGGTGTCGTCGTCGCGGAAGACGTCGTAAGCGCCGCGCTTCAGCAGCTCGTCGATCTCCTTGGACTCCTGCGCTTTCGACGTTTTGCTCCGCTTCTTGCCCCCCTCCTCTTCATTCTCGCGACGCATGTGCGTCAGCACCGCCTTGTCGAGTCCCAGCTTCAGCGAGGCCTTGTGGAACATGTGCATCTCGTACGTTTTGCGCGTAATGAGACGATAGATCTTGACCGAGTGCGTCTGGCCAATGCGATGAGCGCGAGCCTGGGCCTGCAAGTCGTTCTGAGGATTCCAGTCGCTGTCGAAGATGACCACCGTGTCTGCCGCAGTCAAGTTGAGCCCCAAGCCGCCGGCCTTTGTCGAAAGCAGCATCACAAACCGCTTGTACTCGGGCTTGACGAAGCGATCCACCGCCGCTTGACGGTCGTTGCCGCGGATGTTGCCGTCCAGCCGCTCGTACAGATAGCCACAGTAGCGCAGATAGTCCTCGATAATGTCCAGCACGCGCACCATTTGGCTGAAGATCAGCACCTTGTGGCCGCCGTCACTCAGCCGGGGGAGCAGCTTGTCGAGCAACACCATCTTGCCGCAGCATTTCACCATCATCTCGTGCCGCTGCGCGTCGGTCGTCAGCCCGTCGTTCAGAATCTCCTCGACGCCGTTGTTCAGGTACGGGTGGTTGCAGCACTTGCGGAGCTCCATCATGACGTTCATCAGGTTCGGCACGTTGCGCGGGTTGCCGCTGCGGTTCAAGAACGTCGTGTTCTTCTCGTAAATGGCGCGGTACCACTGCTTCTGCACTGGCGTGAGCTCCACCTCGACAATCGTCTCCTCTTTGGGCGGCAGCGACTTCTCCACGTCCTCCTTCACACGACGCAGCAGATACGGCTTGAGCATCTTGTGCAGGTCCGCCACTTGCTGGGCTTCGTGGAGGTCGCCAAACTTCTCGAGGAAATCCGCCACGCTCGGGAACGACTTGGCGTCCAAGAAGTTGAGCAGCGCCCACAGCTCTTCCGTCTTGTTCTGCAGCGGCGTCCCCGTGAGGAGCACGCAGTGGTCTCGGCGCAGCGAGCGCATCTGCTCCACGAGCCGCGACGACTGGTTCTTCAGGCGGTGGGCTTCGTCCACCACGAGGCAGCGCCAGTGGATCTTCGAGAGCACGGCGATGTCCTTGATCGCCACTTCGTACGTCGTCACGAGGATGTTGAAGCGGTAGGGCTTCTTCTTCTGCGGACGGAGGTTCTCATCCAAGTAGTAGAACTCAAAGTCGCGGATGATCTCGCGCGCCGCGCTGTTGCCGTGATACACGACGCAGTTCATCGTGGACCAGATCTCACACTCGTTCTGCCACTGCACGATCAGCGACAGCGGCGCCACGATCAGGAACGGGCTGCGGATCTTGATCTTGGGGTCGTCACGAAGCTCGTTCAGGAACGCCAGCGTCTGGATCGTCTTGCCGAGCCCCATCTCGTCGGCCAGGATGCTCGGCCGCTCGTTGTACCAGTTCCAGAGCAGCCAGTTGAGCCCTTCCAGCTGGTACGCGCGCAGCGACAGCGACTTGTCGTCGCCGAACGTGGGCGACTCGTCCAGCTTGCGGTACTCGCGCAGACTCGGCCGCGGCCGTGGCTTCCACACTTGCTCGTCAGGGACGACGCTCATGGCCTTGTACTTGGCCAGCGCCGCGTCGTCCTTGATGTCGCACGCGCGTTCCCACGTGGCCTCGGTGTACGGCAGCACGCGCCACTTGACGTAGTAGCGCATGCCGTCGTCCACCGGCGCGTCCGGGAAGTTGGCGTCTGCCGGCATGGGCGCGTCCTTGCGGTGGGCGATAATGCGGTGGATCTCCAGGTACTCGGGGTTAAAGTACTCGAGCTCGTCCACAGCGAGGGCCTCGTCGGCCAAGTCGCCCGTCTTGCGAAGCGGGTGCTGGAGACGGTGCTGCTCCTTCTCGTGGAACCGCTTCATCTTCTGCTTGTTGGTGAGCGGGTCGAGCTCCAGCAGCACCTGCTTGGTCTCCCACGACGCGTGCATGTAGGCGAACCCCTTCCACTTGATCAGGTACTCGGTCACCGCCGTCTGGGCCGGTCTCTCGGCGAACAGGTTGGCACTGGCCGCGTCCGTCGCCGCCTCGGCCTCGTGCTTTTGCCGCATGCCCATGATCTTGTCAATCACCATGTTGGCCACCGCTACCTGCTCCTTGGGCGCGCCATCGTCGCGCAGCTTGCTCGTATCCAGTTGAAACTCGGCCTCGTCCGAGTCGCTGTCCTCCTGCCGCTTCTTGAGCTTCTTGTGCTTTGTACGGGCCACGTCGCCGTCACTGTCGCTGCCCAAGTCGTCGTCCGAGTTGGGCACATGGTACGACTTCCTCTTCTTGTTAACCGAGCGTCTGCTATGACGCGGCTCTTGCTGCAGTTGCCGAGCCAGCAGCTCGTCACTAGGGTGGGGGTTGTGCTTCGGGCTGGGCTTCTTGACGATGACGCGGCGTGTGTGGCAAGCCTCGCACTCGCGTGTACGACGGTCGCGGTTGGCATGGTGGCAAGAAGCGCATATCCAGGGTTTCTTGGCCGGCTTGGAGGCCTCCTGCGCTTCCTGGAGCTGGCGCTTCCGCTCGCGCTTGGCCTGGCGGTTGGCCAGCTCGGTATTACAGGCTTTTACGGCCGAGAAGTCGTCGCTCGGGCGCTCACACAGCGGGCAGATGTAGGCGTCCAGCGCCTCCAGCTCCTGCTGCGTCAACACCAGGCCGCAGCACGACGGATGCACCCAGCCATTGCAGCCGCCCGTGCCGCGACTGCACTCGATCATGATGCCGGCGCCGTCCGCCTGCTGGCAGACGCAGTACGTCGTGGGCTCAGCCATGAGGGGGGCGAAGGGGGAATGGATTGGAGAGGGGCGAAAGGTGTGTCGCGTCTCTAGCCCGGAAGGCTTCTGAGAGAGCTTGGCAAACGGCCGTCGTGGAGAGCATTATCCATCCAGTGAAAAGAAAATCTATTTTCAAAACGGACCCATTAACTCGAGAAATACCCGAAAAATAGGCAAATACAGTAAATTGCAATGGCATTGAAAGTTGCAATTCATCGC
>KV737018.1:7531-19806 GCA_000500225.2 Phytophthora pinifolia | reverse complement strand
TTAAAACTCGTACGTGAAGGATTTCTTGGCCACCAGCTCGGCGGTCCCCTTCTCCGCGTTTGGGTCCAAGACCGCGATGAACTCGCTGTTGATGGCTGACGGGGACTGGTCTAAGTCTAATTCCTGGCCGCGCTTGCCGCCCTGACGTGACAGGCCAAGCCTCCGTCGACTGCTGGGCTTGTTGGTAGATCCAAACAGAGGCGCTGGTGGTCCTTGCTGCTTCTGCCTCTCCGGTGGAAGGGAATCGGCTACTGGTTGATGTGTAGAACTCTGTTGCTTGTTTTGCCACGGTTTTCGCGCGGGTTCGTGTGCTGCGCCGCCAATTACATGGACCGTGTAGCTCTCTTCCTGCTTCTGCGTCTGCTGTGGTTGTTGTTGTTGTCTCTGGGACTGCTGTTGAGGCTGCAGCTCCTGTCGAATCTGGTGGTCGTGCTGTTCTTGCTCCGGCAGCATCGCCGGCTTGTCGCGGACGATGAACGAGTTGCCGTTGTCGTCGTACTCGACGTCCGTGAGGTACTTCATGTCCATGACAAAGCGGCCGACGTCGGCCACGGAAAAGAGCACGGACACGCCGAGCGACGGGCCCGTCTTGATGACCATGTCGGGGTCCCAGATGAGATAGCAAAAGGCGTAGATCCACGTAAGGATCTTGCAGCGCAGCATGTTTCGCTCAAAGTGCTCGGACGACGGGAAGATGGTACTGGAGAGCTTGGGTCCGTATACGAGCGTGGTGGCCAGCACCAGCGGCACCCACGCCATCGTGTAGAGCGTCTGCAGCTCCTGCTCGGCCTGCACACTCACGTCCGGGCATTGAAAGAAGGACGCCACCAGCGACGCCGACAAGTAGAACTCCAGCCCGCACACCAGCATGGCCTTGAGCGAGTTCTCGTACAAATCGCCCAGCCCCTTGAACGGCTGGTCCACCAGCTCACGCACCGCCATCTCCCCGGGCACGCTGGGCATGTGCTGATACTGGTACTGGACTGCAGTACGCGATGGTACTGCCAGTCCAGTCGAAGTGATCCCTAAAAAGCAACCAACCGGCTCTCATCAAGTCGGTTCAAAATGCCTCTGAAACTTGCTAGTTTCCACATACATCATATTGGGAGGGAGCGCGGTACATGGTTGTAATTCTGGTGTGCCGAACACAATTCTCTTCAATATCACAACCAGAACAAGATTCAAGCTGACCATGACGGAGTGGGGACCTCTGCAGCCGATCCTGGCGCTGCTGGCGCCCGAAGAGGGCCTAAACGACGGCTCAGTGGACCGCAAGCAGGCGGACATCACGCTGGCTACGGCGCTGGGCGGCGAAGCGCTCTCTACGGCTGTACGCGCGGCTTCTATCGATCAGTTGGACGCGGCGTTGAGTCACGACGTGCTGTCGGTGGAGCGGCTGCCGCTGAGCTTCCTGTTGCTATTGTATGTATGCATGTGTGTGTAGTATCTGCATATGTGGCCACTTACTGACGCACGTTTCTGTCTTGTGGGAAAGGTGCGCCAAGGCTGGCAAGCTGGAGCAGGTTCGAAGCCAGGAGCTGGGCGCGCCCCGAGCCAAGTTGCTTGTTCAGGTCTCGCAGCTTTTGCTGCAGGTTCCTGTGGCTGTGGCGGCCCGAGAGATCAAGAGGCTCAGCATTCTGTGCGACCAGTACGCCCGGCTGGCTGTGGAGATGCAGCTGAGCATCCGCACGCTGCTGCCACTCAAGAACTTCCTGCGTCGCTTCCGCGAGCAAGGCCATGCGGCGCTCACGCCGCTGCACGGGAACTTCTTGTACTTGTGTCTCCACGCCAAGTGCTACTTCGCAGCCATGGACATTCTGGACGAGTAAGGCTGAGGACGTCGTGAGGACGGCGAGTTCCCTTGATGGAAACTGACGTTTGTTGCCTGCTTTGCTGCTGATAGGACGCTGGTGGAAATCCACTCGCAGTCGCATCTTGTGTCGTGCGTGGACTTCCTCAACTACGCGTACTACGGAGGCCTGCTGTATCTGGGCGAGAAGCGGTTCCAGGACGCGCTGGACTTGTTCCAGCTGGCCGTGACGACCCCCGCCGTCTCGCTTAGCGCCTTCGTGATCGAGGCGTACAAGAAGATGCTGCTGGTGACGCTCATCTTGCGTGGCGAGCCGGTGATTCTGCCCAAGTACACGCCGTTCGTGGTCACGCGGAACGTGGAGAACCACTGCACGGCGTACGCTGATCTGGCCAACGCCTTTGTCGTGGACAAGGACCTGGCTGCGGTGCAAGAGGTCGTCACCAAGAACCACGAGCAGTTTGTCCAGGAGAGCAACTTTGGGCTGGTGAAGCAGGTGGTGCACGCGTTTAAGCAGCGCAAGCTGCTTCAACTCACTCGCACGTACGCCACGCTCGAGCTGACGGAGATCACGAAGGCGGCTGGCATGTCGAGCAGCGACGCCGTGGCGGCCGAGAAGATGCTGCTGAGTCTGATCGCCAATGGCCAGATGGACGCGGTGATCGACAAGCAGAAGGCGATGGTGCGCTTCGTGCTCGAGAACGAAGACGACAGCGCGCACCAGGAGGAGCTGCAGGGCGAAGCGACACGGAAGCTGCAGGAGGAGATGGAGAAGCTCGTGGTGGTGGCGGCCCAGCTGCGCTACATGGACACGGAGCTCGTCACGAGCGCCAAGTTCCACTCGCGCCTGCAGAAGGACAAGGACCGACGCTCGAGGATGAACAACATGCACAACCAGCAAGGCGACGACCGCATGATCATCGACGGAGCCAGCGGCATGGACACGATGGAGTAAGCAGGAAGGAGCAGACAGATAAAAGTGGCAATGGCGTTCGCTCTCGGTCGTCAACTGCGGTGAGTCCCCTTCACTGCATGACCAGTGCTAACTGAATCTTCCGTTGCCGCACCAGAGACACTGGGTTCTTCATGCGGATCACGCGACATAAGGCAGCGTTCCCGGCGTTGAAGACACGGTAGATGCTGTACGTGGAGCCGTGGATTGCCGCCTGGTCCAGCTCGTTCATGCTGATCTCGAACACGCCCTTCTCCATCGTCCGCGTCGACTTGACTTCAATGTATTCGACCACTTTCCCGCCGGAGGACAACGTCAGGTCGTACGGGAGCCCCGACTCTTGTTGCTCGTTGACCCACTCCACCGTCAGGTTGGACTCGCTTCCAGCGTGCTGCTGCTTGAGCTGGTTGGAAACGTACTCTTCGCCCCAGCGACCGATGGCTTCCCGCTCCTCTTTCGTCATCGTGTTGGACATGGCCAACGACTGCATTCCAGCCGGACCGGAGGACGGAAGAAGCGGCGGATTGTAGGCACTTCCGGTCCCCGGTTGAGGTGGAAGCGGCGGGTACATGGGTCTCGGCCTCTGCGTACCATAGTCGTCGCCACCGGCAGGCGGCAAAGGTTGCAATGGCTGCAATGACCGATCTTGTGCAGCCTCGTCGTTGTGCTGGAACGACGCGAAGGTCTTCTTCATCGGCGCTTCCGCTTGATCAAGCTCGCCATCTTCCATGTCCGCGGAAGCGCGTTTCCGACTGTCAGCGTCAAGCGTGGAGCGACTAGTGCTGGCGTTTTCCACTTGCTCCTTTACCCACAATGTATCCGCTTCAGAGGCAGGTAGCGGAGGCAAGAGCTGGGTCTCCACTAGCCACTGCTCCCGCATTCGCGTGTGGGGCTGCAGCAACCCAAGGTACATGAGGTTTGCAACGCTTGACGCCACTTGCGCCCCGAAGAGCTTCCGACTCAACTCCATCAGCACGGCAGACAAGGCAGTCGCTTCTTCGTCTCCCGTGACCGACTGCATGTAGAGCGTGCAGTTCGAGACGTCGAGGAAGCAGCGTGATAGCGCATCAGCCCCGCGACGGAGACTGAACGAGCTGCCGACACGGTAGACCACCTGAAAGCCATCGTGGCCATCGACCAGCACGCACTGAAGCTCGGAAGCCAACTTGCTGACTGAGTCGTGCTCAAGCTGGTCGTACAGGCGCCGGTGGCTGTGGAACAGGAATCGCTGGGCCAGAGCGAAGCCTGAACGGAGCTTCTCGTGGAACGCCTCGCTCGCTGGCTGCTGCGTACTGAGCACGCTGACTTCGAACTGGAGATGCTCTTTCAGCGACTTCATCCCACAGAAGTCGGTGAGGAACTTGTGCACCTGACGGTTGCCGCCGTCTGAATCGTCGACGAACCAGTCCCACGAGAATAAGCCAAGTATCGGAAGCTCTTCGGCTCGTCCTGGCTGCTGTAGCTCGTGCTCCAGAAGATCTGCCTGGTCGTTGAGGTACATGTCGGCAGCTGATCGGCAAGTCCCCGCTGTCGTTGGGAAGAGCTTCAGGTGCTGCACACTCCACTGGAACTGCGAGTCGCTCAGTTCGCCTGCCGACGAGGAAGAGAAGACGTTCGCCCAGGCTCGCACCAGGAGCTGGCCGAGCTTCAGCAGCTTCTTCCTGCTCTTGTTGCTGTCTAGTTCAGTGGACTCGGTGAAGCGGGCAAACGCCTTGCACCAGACGCTGGCGTGGGCGTCAAGATGCTCGGATAAAGTCCAAACCTTCGCGAGACGGAGCAGCGCATCCAACTCGCCATCCGCCACGGCTTCAAGTTCAACCATCTTGATGTCCTCGTCCTCGCGCGCGCTGGAGCTGCCCTCGTTCCCAGGAGCCAATTGCTTCGCCAACGACAGCATGAGCTTCTGCAGTTTCCGCTCGCTCTCCGTTGAAGCGAGCACAGGCTGCTCCTTCGAGCTGCAAAACACGAGGCCCTCGCGTGACGCCCCCACGCTTCGAGCCGGTAGCCACCGACTCGCCTTGAGCGTTTTCTTGACCTCCTTCGTCTCCGTCTTGGACAGCGAGCGCTTCTTCACCTTCTTGGACAAGGCGCACAGCAGCGGCAGCATCGTCTTCCTCCACCTTTTCATCTCGGATCTGCCATCTCGCTTGCATGACGGACGCGCGTGCTGGCCAGCAAGCATCTCACACAGGAACGAGATCGACGGCTTCCGCTCGACACCACAGACGTCGGTGAAGAACTCGCACAGCGTCTTCGGATACCACGTTTCCAGCGCAAGCAGTCCCCCGCTGTGTGCTGTAGACGACCACACGGCACTCTTGGTGCCGATGAACCTTTCTTTCGTGTCCACAAACAGCAGCGTTTTGCGCGTAAATGCCTTGGCGATCTCCTCTCGACACGCGTCCAGACGTTGGCTCTCTTCCCAGAGGAACGAGTACATCCGGGTCATTTGATCCATGTCCAGCGTAGGCACCAGCGTCGCGTCAACCGAAAGACTAGAGAGAACCGGCAGAAGATCAGACGCTGTTGGCACAGCCTTCATGCCAAGGACTCGACTGGAGAAATCGTCGCTTTCCCACTGCAACGAGCTGAATGTCACCATGACAGGCGTGAGCAAGCGGGTGGTCGGCTCGACCGCTAGCCACAGATCAGTCGAGCGATAGTACTGGCCATCGGATCCTTCCAGCCAACGGGATTCTCTCCACCAGTCTAACGTGCCTTCGTCGTCATCGGTAGAGCTGCTGCTTGCAGTATTCCCATCGCTTGCTTTCGCTCTCCAGTGCCTGTCCACGTACTGCGCTAGACTCGTCGAGATCCTGCGTTTCACCTCAGCATCATCTTCGCCTTCAATCCACGTCAGCAACTGCTTCATGCCAGCCTGCGAACGCTCATCAGAGCTGAGACTTGCCACGTCAAACAGCAACGGCAACCCACAGACATTCACGAAAAACTGCAGCCACGGCTCATCCACCGAGTCCTCGCTGAAATACTCGCCTGAAACAACGGCGAAGGCATCGTCGTAGGTCTCTGCTTTTGTTTGAGCCCACGAGACCACCTCAGGCAAGTTCGTGAACTCGGATGGCAGGACGCCAAAGACCTTGGAGGTGGCAGTCGCAACGACGCACTTGCTACTCGTGGCAACGACCATGGTCGCCTTCACCTCTTCGTGCAGTGGACAACTGCCGCAAGTCTTGAAATGCGCCGACAGCAACTTGCCGTACTCGAGCACCAGTTCAGCGTCTGGGGAACCCGCCTTGCTCTCCGTTGAACGAAGACTCCGCATCTTCGGGATGAGATAGTGACGAATCAAGTCGTGGTCCTCCATCACGTGGATACCCACGTCCTTCAGCAGGAACGTCCGTAGCTTCGAGCTCTTGCTGATTGCCCTTGTGAAGGCGTCGTCCAAGATACAGAGCTCGCCGTAGAACTCGTACGATTTGCCACGGCTAGTAGCGTTGTCGGTCGCCTGAACGCCAGACACAAAGAGGGAGTCGTGGCCTCCAGCCAACGAGATCCACCTGGTGCTGCTGTCCTCGCTGTCTTTTCGTTGCAGAGGGAAGCACTTGATCAACCGCAGTTCCTCTCGCAGCAAACTCGAGTGGCGGTCCTTTCGCCAAAGCTTCGCGAGCAGCGCCAAGATCTTGACAGTCCAGTCGATGTCGTCCTTCTCCGCTGCCAACGAAAGCACCCGCATCAAGTGAGACGAGTGAAGCTGCTCGATCCGCAGCTGGCTCTTCATCAATGCCGTCATGTTCCGAGAGAGAGCAGGGTGCAGGAACCGCTTGTTAAATGTCGATGACAAGATGTCCTCACTCAGAGCTGCCAGCAGAGCAGTCATGCTTTCACTGGCCTCGCTTCCTGTGAGCTCGATGCAGTCAATCAACTGCGCCGGCATGAGCAGTTCGCCCACGGAAGACGACGTCGAGGCCAGCCACTTCACTTGACGTAGCTCACGCATGATTTCCGGAATGATCCTCCGGAAAGGAGCTTGTACCTCATTTTCAAGAGGTAGCAACGACACCAAGTGGGAGATCGCCGCAATCGATTTCTCGTCGACCGCGTCACCGTCGAGACTTGACACGTAGCATCTCACAGCCGCGCGCACCAACTTGGGGAACTTGGACACCAGCCACTCATTCCACGCACTTCCATTCGTGATCGCCTCTCGAGAACTTGGGATTTCAAAGTCTCCTTGCAGAATAAAGCGGAAGCCGTAAGACCTCAAAGGGAGGTACGCAAACACCTGCTGCAGCGGCGGTCTGGCGTCCTCTTCCTGGGCCGCAACAGGGAACGCCAGCGCGATCTCAGACGGGCGACTGCGGCTGAACAACGCCGGCGGCTCCAGCTCGTCCGTCACTACCAGCCACTTCTGCTGCGCAAGCTCCACCTTGTCGTCGCTTCTCTTGCTCTGCGAGTACAGCTGCACAAGCTGAGCGTTGGGCTGCAGCGTCTTCTCTTTCTTGAGGAAACGCAGCGTCTGCTGTCGAGCGGAATCACGGAGACGGAGTTCACGAATCCGTCGGAGAAAGAGCAGAATGGAAGGCTCAAAGGCCAGAAGCGACTGCGAGATCTCATCCACACGCTGCACCGATGCGTCGTTCAGCGGCAGCACGAACGTCGTGCCGCGGCGCTGTTGCCACCGAGTGGCATCGTCCAGCCAATACGGCAAGATGTAGCCCATGCCACTGCCGTGCTTGGACTTCTTGGCGTGAAAGCAGATGTGAAAGCCGTTCGAATGCACCTCGGGATCGTCCGACACCTTGAAGACGCTTTTAAAGCCGATCCCTTTCTTGCCGATGCTCGCTTCCGAGTCGACCGCTGCCTTCGTAGACGCACCCACGTCACAAATCGCCTGGATGTTCGCGGGAGAAAACCCACGCTCGTTGTTGTAGAAGACGATCTCCTTGTCCGCTGTCAGCGTGAACTCACCAAGCGGAACGACCGCGTCATCATACGAGTTATCATCTGCATTTTGCAGCAGCTCGAGAACGAAGTGCGTGCTCTCACTGTACAGCTCGTCACTCAGTCGCTTGAGCGCGCGCTCCAGCCGCTGCTGTTGGATAAGCAGCACTGCCGTCGTGGCTTCGTCCTGGATCTGTAGCCCCACACCAAACTGCTTCTTGCGCAGGTCTTTAATGAGCGAGCGGCACGCGTCAGCGCTGCTGCTGCGCTCAGTCGAAGCTGTTTCTTCCGCATCCAAGCCGGCCACCTCACTTGAAAAGCTGTCCAGCGCGACCTCAGCATCGGGCGAGTCCAGCAGGCCAGCAACCTTGTCTCCATCGCCACTGGACGAAAGCGGTCGAGACTTGATTCCCACCGCAACAACCTCGCTGTCTACTGCAGCGTCTTCGCCTTCCGTGAACGCGGCCGACAGGTTCTCGCGTAAGCTACACCATGTATCCGTTTGGCTCACCCACAGCGGCGACGAGCTTCGGGCGGAAATGAACACGAGCGCTTTCCGCTCAGCGTCGCTTTGACATGCTTCCCAGACTCGATCTGCAACTTGCCACTCGCTCGAGGCGCCAGACTGAGTGGCCTGAGCAACGACACCAAGAAGCAACGACGCCACGAACTCGGCGAACTCGACTGGCGTCTCGGTGAGAACCTCGACGACGAACCGCTCGACGTGGTTGCCAGCCAACTTGTCCTTGGCCAAGCTGGAGAAGTACGCTCTCAAATGAGCTTGGACAAGCTGCTTGGGGAAGTTGGCCTGACCCTTGCATGTCACCACCATCGACACCAGATGAACGGCCACTTGACTGGCAGCCACTCGCGTATCGGCTTGCTGGGCTCGGCCCAGCAGCAGCTCGAGATCCGACGGCGCTGACTTCTCATTGACGCGCAGGATAATTCCGTTCAAACAGCGCACAAACATGAAGTTGGTGGCAGGTGCATGATCAAGCAGAATCATTTCATGCACGCGGATAAACGAGAGCAAGGACCCGCACAGCGGGGCATAGCGCTCTTGCCAATCCATACACAGTGACACATCAACCAAGTACGGACACTTGCGCAATTTCTCCAGCGCTTGCTCCGTCAAGCGTTTCTGCTGCACTGACTCACCTGTTTCCTCCGCATTTGTAGCCGCGTCTTGAGCGCTGGCATCACCGTGGACAACATCCAAGCTGCCCGCGAACTTGATCACCGACGTGTCTTGCTTTGAAGCCTCTTGATCCGCCAGTTTGATCAGCTCTTCCACACTAGGAAGACCCAGGTCTTCGACACCTGCACATCCAAGCTCGACGGAGATACGACGCGAGATCCATTGCTGCTGCTTGTCGCTAGAGAGCGACGACAGCGAAGAAGACGACGCGAGAACAGAGCGGCAGTCCCGGACAAACGGCAGCACTTCCTCGTGAAGACGCTTTTCACTGATGACGTTCGACGGGACTGTGCTGTCGCCTCCACGAGAACGCAGGAGTTCAAGAAGCCACTTGTCTGCACTCGCGTCGCTGTCATCGTCGTCCTCCTCATCGCCCGCGAGGTCCGGCAGGAGATCGAGCAAAGATCCACGGCCAGCCCAGGGCTTCCTATCCGCCGTGATGGAAAACTTGCTCATCAAGTGCTTTTCGAGGGACGACAGTACCAGCAGCACAGCCTTTGCCGATCGCGGCTCGTCGTCCGGCGACAGTTGCGAGCCCAGAAAGCTTTCGACCTCCGCCTTGACGTCGTCGATCTTCACTTCATGGGCGCGTTTCGCGAGTCTCCTGGCAAACGGATCGGTTGGCATGACGGGGAATTGAGCTGCGTTGCTTGAGGCTTTGGCTTCTTCGTTCGGTTTGGCAACGTCAGGCACTTGTTCGTCTTCGTCGCTTTCCTCGTCGCTGGACTCGACGTGGCACTTACAAGTGCACGAGCAGGTGCAGGCATCTTCGCCCACGCAGCAGCAATCGCACTCTTCCTTGTCGCTTTCGTTCACTCTCTTGGCCGCCTCGGAGCCTTCTCCATCGCCCCCGCTTTCCTCATCAGGAAGCTTGTCGTCGCTCAGCAACAGCGAGTACGTCTTGGCCATGATGCTGCAGATCACCCAAGTCACGACCTTCAGTCTCGAGTGATGCTTGCTCTTCTGCGACGACACCAGGAACCGCGTGAGTTGAGTCCGCAGCTTCGAGTCCGTCTCCGCGATCTCCCGTGACGAAATCGGTTTGCGGAACTTGTGGTGGCTCTTGGCGTCTGCCGCAGCTTTCCTTCGCAGCACGTTGTCCAGGTACACGTCGACGTCCGTGACGCGCTTCAGCATGTCCAGAGACAGCGACTGCATGCTGCCTCCTTTCTTGGCTCCGCGTCTACTCTGCTGAGCGTCGTCGCTCTCGTGCTGAGTCGAGCGTGCGTTGGTCTGTTTGAGCAGCTCGTCCAGCGCCTGCCGGCGGTTGTCGTCGCTGAACTTGTCCTTCGTAAGGCGGAACATCTTCTCGGCTACTTCGCGCTGGAACTGTTGCTCCAGCGTCTTCATCTCCTTCATCTCGTTGTTGGCCACGCGCCGCAGCATCCCGACGTAGACGCCGAAGCCGCTGGGATCAATGGCCACGCCCATGGCCTGGGCGCTCGACTGGCGGTATTGCTGGGCTAGGAACTGCAGGAACTCGTTGAGGTCGATGTGCGACGACGCGCGGAAGGCGTCGTGGCCGAGCATGTCCTCGAACTGGCGCAGACTGGCCAGCACGTCCTGGGTGGTGATCTTCATGACGACAGCAGGCGCCCGGTAGAGCTGCTGCACGGCCTCGGTGTGCAAGAACGAGTTGCCAATCTTGAGCTCGCAGAAGGAGCGCAGTCTCTCGTGCTGCAGGAAGGCCTGTTGGCATTCGAACAGCGTGTTGACGCGGCGGCTCTGCATGAAGCACGTGACGAAGGTCCACACACGCTGGTTCACTGTGTGCAGCTGGCGAAGAGCAGGCAGCTGCAGCGCACTGGTGCCCATGAGCTCCTCGAAGGCATTCACACCTACGTGAATGACAAAAATTGCAATCATTTAGCACACAATTCACTACGGCATCGCCCTGTTTTAGTCCAATTGAGCGTACGGAAATGACTGCAGATGGCGCGCACCACCACGTCGAGTGACAACGCGTTGGGCGGCGCCGCGGGGTTCGACTGGCTGGCCCGGAACGTCTCCACGAAGGCCACGACGTCTCTCTGCATTTGTGGTGCCGCCTGGTACGCGGGTTGACGAGTCTGGTACATGTTGTGACTCTGATGCGGAGGCGGCGAACCTCGTTGGCCGCCATGCTGTCCCTGCTGGAAACTCCGCCAATTGCTGCGCATGGCGGATGTTGAACTGGTTGGTGGGCCGGGAAATGACTGAATTGTCAAAATAAGTAGTGTATTACCCGTGTTCTCTGGATTTTATCCAGAGTCGTTGGTGCTATTCATTATAATAATGCATAACCTGCTTGATTTTGTTTATACCGATTTACTTATAAGCTTATAAAACCTGTATCCTTATATAACCTTTCAGATAGTTATATTATTTGGTTCATGTTGCTTGAGTCTTTTACGGGCGACCTTCACGAGACATCCACCACCACCAGACCAACAGACATCCAGCTCTGGATTTTATCCAGAGCTTCTACGGATAGCAGTGAACATTTTTGCCATTGACTTTGCCACTGGCAGGAATATGCAAACTTACATGTATTTTCACTTCTGCCTAGTTCCAATAGGATAATGGGGTCTGTGCAGTTTAAAACGTGGTGGCGCTGATCTCGCGCTCGTGGATGGAGCAGAACTCGCCCGTGGCCAGCGCGATCTTGGGGCAGTTGCGTTGGCAGCACTTCTTCACTAGAGATGGCAACAAGCACAAACAACAGGATCAGCATGATATCCACATCAAGATGCCAACTGACCACTGTACCTCCGCCGTGCGCCCAGCACAAGCCGTAGCGCTTGCCTGCGTGCTCACACCAGCTCACTCGACAGGGGACTTCTCCCGAGTCCTCACCGCCATCCTCCGCTGTCTGCGTTAGAGGCTGACCGCTGCCTTCCTGCAGTCAACACCGTCAAAGCCCAGCCAATAGTCTCAGCAAGTCGCCGCAACTACAAGACCACTTATCATAGCGTCGCTCACCGTGTCGCTCCACTGCTGCGCTTCCAGCGAGTTCCCACTAGAGTCGCCATTGTCCATGGACGGGTCCCGACTCGTGTCCGTGTGCTCCTTGACCTCATCCGCCTCCTGTTCGTAACGTCTGTCCTGCCACTCCTGGGCCATAAGCAACTCGTGCTGGAAGCGGCCGGGCCGAGTCGAGGAGCCTCGATACTCTTCCGGTGGCTGGCCACCTTGGCCCGCCTCCGCGCCCATCTGTAGCCTGCCCCGCGTGGTCACGCCCGCCCTGGCGGGCGCCACACGACGATACGGCCGGCCGGCGTCGTCCATGGTGCGGTCCTGCTGAGCTTGAGGAAGCTCGTCGCCGTCGGCTGATCTATCCCGACGCTGCCGATCGCCAGCGTCTGCACCGTCGCCTGTCATCGATACCGCCGACGGGGTCAGCACAAGCGTGGGGCCTTGGGTACTTGCCT
>KV737008.1:3917-15093 GCA_000500225.2 Phytophthora pinifolia | reverse complement strand
GACAGTTGAGGGGCAGTTGAGATTGTCAAAGTTAAGGGGGAGTTTATCAAAGTTGACTCGCCCAACTTTGGCACCTCTAGTACCGGAGCATAGAGCAGATTGCTACCGGATTTACACGCTATCATACCGATTTTAAGTGGATAGATCCCTTCCCGTTGGAGTGACCATCTTGAGACGGGTCGTTCAATACAAATAATCAGTAAGACGTCGAAATGTACTTTTTAACGTCATCTTTGCTCCGCTGCGTGCTCTGGGGCAAAAAGATTCTAAGATCTGGTCATTGTAGTGCTCGGCTCGCTGTTGAGCTCCGGCGCTGGGCCCGCCTCCGCAAATACCGCGCGGCTCTGCTGACGCGGGCACCCCACGCGGGTTTGCTGCGGCTTCGCGCCTCGCACACGCTCGCCTCCGTTGGTCGTTTCATGCATAAACACTCCTCCTTTTCAGATGGGCACTCCAGTCACTCTTCTTTTTCATATTCAGTTTTCGCGATATCGTAAAATGGCGAAACCTCCCCCTTCGAAATGTCACTCTTTTAGATCACTAAACCTTGGTGGTAAACCAATGTGAAGGTCCAGTTGAGGAAACTGGTGAGTGGAGAAGTGCAGCACTTACAGCCCACAAGTGCCACGAGCTCAGGCTAAGAGCGCTCAGTCGTCAATTTGCGGGACAGAGAGCTTCGAATCCCACGAAATCCACTTCAACTTCTGAGCATGAGTCAACTTTCGATTAATTATCAATTTCTGCAGACGACGTGCCGCTTCCTCGCTTATTATACAACTTTGTAGTATATAGAGACCACCTTAGTGCTGTGCCGGGTCGGCGACGTCGACGGCATTTTCTCCTTCGATGCCATTTGCTTGTTCGACCAGCGTGCCGTCGATGCGCGCCGCCTCCCGCACGAAGCTCAGTAGCCGCTGCTCGAGATCGGCGAACGGCAGCTCGCTCATGGCCCTGACCGTGAAGGCCTTCTCGTAATAAATATCCTTGCCGTAGCAGCGCTTGAACTGCGGGAAATAGCGGCCGCCGTTGGCGCCGCGTACGTCATACTCGGCCAGGTCCACCTCGTTCATGCGGAATTCCTGCACGTGGCTCCAGACCTTTTCATGGTTTCCACTGGACAATTTCGCCTGGTTACGGTGCAGAAACACAATTCCACGCTCGGGGTCGTGCTGCACCATGGTGACACCGCAGAAAATGTTCTGATCGGGCAACTTCAGGCCGGCGGAGCCCGGCGGCGTCTCGATCATGTGGAACGAGCTACCCGTCTTGAGCCACGCGAAGCGGAACAAGTCCTTATCCCCCCACGCGAGCCGCAGCCGCTCGAAGATGCTGCGGTTGAATGCGTAGTACATGAGCACGTTCAGTGCCTTCTGATGAACGGTCCGGTCGATCACGACCTGTCCGGACTCCTGCTCGAACATGTCGACGGGCTGCAAGGCGAAGACTTCCCACACGAAACTGGTGGGCTGGATATTGAAGATGGTCTTCTTGGGGCGCCAGAAGTCGGGCCAGAAGATGGCGCCGTCGTGCTGGAACTCCGGCGTGTCGAACAAATACGTCGGGTCCCGGACGGCATAGTTGTCGGCGTCGAGCAGCAGCACCTGGTCGAACGCGCTGTAGAAGACGGCGTACGCCTTGGTGTAGAATCTCGAGGCTCGCGGGTCTCGGATCTCGCGCATGTAGGCGCCATACTTGCCTGTCAGTTCCTGAAGAAGCGGGTGCGCCGGGTCGGTTTCCGAGCGCTTGTACCACAACTCAACGGGCAGCGTACAGCCCATGACCCTCAGCGACCTGACAGAAGCGTACACGCTCGGCAACATCTTCTCGTAGACGACGAACACGAGGCCACGCTTGTACGACGTGGGCGGCGTGGTGCCAACCTGCAGCTGCACATCCTTAGCTGGAGCCGTCGTGCGTGCCAAGCCCACGCCTTGGCGGATATGGCTCAGCATGTTGCCGTCCGCCGGCAGCGGCTTGCCATTCACAGCCGCAGCCGCTCGAAGCTGGTCGTCCACCAATCCCTGTCTACATTCTGCCATGGAGAAGCTCGGGTCGTGCACGTACTGCGCCGCCTGGCGTCCAAACTCCAAGAACTTGGCAAATTCGTCGCATCTGAAGGCCACATCGGCCCGCAGCGAGTCGCAGTGCATCTTCATGACCTGATGGAGCTCTCCCGTCGTTTTGTGGCGGATCTGGCAGAAGCCGCTTTCGCCGTTGTGGATAGTGGCGTTGCACGCTCGGTCATTGGCTGGATCAGCGCCTCCGTCCGGCGAGCAGTCCTTCTGGGCTTTCCAGCCCACGCACTCAAAGTTGCTCAAGTCGTGTCCGATACGATCAATGACGACAGCTTCCGCGTCCTCCTCTGCGGGCTGTTGCATGAGCTCCGTCATCTGGCCGCGCAGACCGCCGGTGCTCTCGACGTGGTCGTTGCTGTGCAAGCCGCGCACCGCCAGACGCTGCAGCTGCAGGTCTCGCTGCTGGATGAGCGATGCCACACAGATGAGCCCCAGCGCGCAGCTCATGACGATGAGGAAGAAGAAGGCGAACATCTTGTTGTGCTGCAGCAGACCCTTGCTGTCCTTGCTGGTCGACACGCCCATCGCCTGCGGCTTCTTGGCGGCCGCGACGGCTTTCGGCTGCATCTTGGTGTACCGTATCCTTCCTTTTTGACTCGAAGTTGTTGGTGCTGCAGCTGGAATCTGCGAGTGACGCTCGCTCACTTCGGAAATTCCACACGTCCTATTTCTGTTAGCAACTTTCTGAGCAAGAGCCAGGCGTCAACCGTGGGTGAAGTGGGACGTTTTTTTCGACCAATGACGAGCGCGGAAAGCCGCTTTCGACCTATCGCAGCAACTGGGCTTCACCAGATGTGGGCTGCTTGGGAATCGTAGGCCACGATTCGTGGCTCAAGCTTTAACAGCAGGTCACTTGCTGTTAAAGCTTGGCACTGAAGGAACAGCGCGATCGGGGGAATTGGTCGCGCGGCCGAGCCGAGGCGTGTCGTGGTGACGCTTCCTCAAAGCTCTGGACTGTGAGGGCCAGATGAAGTCTTGCGTCTCTTGGCGAGCATTCGGTGCCGTCCTGGCCAGCACTGGTGTTTATCGGCTATCAAATCGCTCTTCGACAGGCGTGCGTGAGCGTCTTGCTCATTCGCTTTATAATATTATAATAACCGTCGCACTATTTTCTCAGCAAGGCCTGCAGCAGGTGGGCCTGGACAGAAAAGGAATCTGTGCCTGAGAAGGCACAGATTAGATTATAGAATAGCAAATCTGCACAAGCAACAACCTCTATGGCGGTAACCCGCCAACGACCTCGAGGCTGACGTGGTCTATTACTTGCGGCGAACCGCATGACGCCAGGCTCGGAATATCCAGGCTTGGTGAGACTGACAACTCGACACGAATAATTGCCTGCGCTTTACGAGCGCACGAATGCATGGCGACAGTCTGAGTCTCTCGCGTAAACTTGTTGCCGTTTTGGGTCGGCACTTCCGAATTTGCCTCGCGCGTTGGCAAAAGTTGTGCAATCCAACATTCTGGACTCGATTTGGGGTCCCCTAATAGTAACCTTTCTGCTGAATTGTCTCGATGGCGGGGCGCCAGTCGCCCAACCTCGGACGAGGTCTTCTGCACACGAGTAATGGCACTACAGATTTCCTACTCCGTCTTCTATGGCTCGCTCGGTGGCGACACGTCACTCGTTGGTCTCCCCCGCCTGCTCTGCCGAGTCCTTCTCCACGTAGCCAGCGAGCCGAAGCACCTCCGCGCCCGCTGCCGCGAACCGGAGCAAGTTGTCCTCGAGGTTCTCGAAGGGGAACGCGCTCATGGGCTTGAGCGTGAAGAGCTTTTCGTAGTGCACGTCCTTGCCGAAACACCGCTTGAACTGCGGGAAGACCTTGCCGCCGTTCGCTCCGCGCACGTAGTAGTCGGCGACGTCCGACGTGCGCTTATACTGCTGGATGTGGGTCCACAGGATCCGGTTGTTCGCGTACGTGAGCTTCTCCGTGTTGCGGTGCAGGAACATGACGCGTCCGCTCGGGTCGTGCTGCACCATGGTCACGCCGCAGAACAAGTCGTAGTCCGGGTGTTTGGTGCCAGCCGAGCCGGGCGGCCGCGGCGTCATGTAGAAGGCGCTCTTGGACTTGAGCCACGCGAACCGAAAGAGGTCCTTGTCGCCCCACACGAGCCGCAGCTCCTCGTGCGCTCGGGGCAGCGAGAACCCGTAGTACATGAGCACGTTCAGCGCCTTGTAGTGCATCCGTCGGTTGATCATCACCTGGCCGCTTTCCTGCTCGAACATGTCCACGTAGTCGAGCCCGAAGAAGTCCCAGACGTAGCTGTGCTCGTGGATGTTGAAGATCGTGTTGCCCGGCTTCCAGAAGTCGGGCCAGAAGATCGCGCCCGACTCCACAAACTCGTGCGTGTCGAATAAATAGTTGGGGTCGCGCACGGCGAAGTTGTCGGCGTCCAGCAGCAGCACATTGTCGAAGGCGCTGTAGAAGATCGCGTACAGCTTCGTGTAGAAGTGCGTGGCCATCGGGTCTTCGATCACGCGGAGGTACACGCCAAACTCCTCCACCATGAGCCGCAGCAGCGGGTGCTCCACGTTCGTCTCGGACCTTTTGTACCACATTTCGATCGGCAGCGTGCAGCCCAAGGCACGCAGCGAGCGCACGCTCACGTACGCTCCAAGCAGCAGTTTCTCGTAGATGACGAACACGATGCCGCGCTGAAACGACAGCTCGAGCTGCCCGACGCTCTCGTTCTTGAGCCCATCATCTCCAAGCGGAATCGGCGTGTCGCTCAGCTTGTTCGTCGCCCGGAAAAGCTCCTGGTTGCGCGTGTACGAGAAGTTCGGGTCGTGCTCGTAGTCGGTCGACAAGATGCTGTAGCTCAGCAGACTCTGGAACATATCGCACTTGAACTGCACGCCGGGCCGGAGCGAGTCGCAGTGCATCTCCAGCACGCGGGTGAGCTCGCCCGTGCGCGTGTTGCGCACCTCACAGTAGCCTGACGCGCCATTCGAGATGAGCTCAGTGCAGTTCTTGTCGTTCTCCGACTCGTGCTCCCCGGCGGGGGTGCAGTTGGTGGTCTGTCTCCAGCCCACACACTCGTAGTCGCCCAAGTTGTGCAGCTCCTGGCGGGTCACCTGGTTCTTGACCTTGGTGTCGTCCACGGACGTGAACATGTGCGAGAGCCGCTTGAGCTTGGCCAGCATTTGGTTCTCCTTCCACACGGCAAAGAGGCCGCGCGTGGTGCTGTCTCCGCCGCTCACCTCGTTGTTGGAGATGGTGCCGTCCTGCACCATGCGGCCCAGCGTCACCAGGCACACCATGCAGATCACGAAGGCCACGATGAATAGCGCCCACAGTAGGTTCCATGTGCGGCGCTCGGTTAGCAGTGCACCCTTCTTCTTGCCCAGAGAAGTCTCACGGTCACGCTCATCCCCGCTGCGGCTGCGGCTGCCGCGCTTCATGAATGATTTCTTGCGCGGCGCGTGACGACCGCTGGCCCCGCCCACGTAGATGGGCAGCGGCGTGCCCTTGCGCGCCGCGCCGTGCTCGGGCATACAGACTTTAGAGCTGGAAAGGGGGGTGGACTATCTTCAGGAGGATAGCGAGCGAACCACGAGGCGGCGAAGGCTGGCTCTTGTACACACGGATAGAGGAGAGAGTGACGTAGACGCAGAGCCTGGGAGCACTCTGCAGCGGGGTGTATGTACTCTGGTAGAGCACGTGGCGCGGCGAAGAGTGATAGACGTCTACGTGGATGACACTTCGATTCTTCGAGGGGCCATGCCTGGCCTTTTTAGCTTGAGTTGCGCGAAGGATCGGGGTCGGCTTGCGTTGCGTATAGGAGGGATTTGATTGGCTGAGAAACCGTTATGTTGCATAGAGTGAATTCCATCTGCATCCAAAAGGTCCCACTGTTGCTGATTGCTTCAAGACCGGCAACAAAGTTCATCGCATCGCCACCTGCTCGTAGAGAGGTTTGCGGACCAAGCATCATAGCTATTGGTTCCCAAAAATTACAAATGTATCCATAATTGATCATCACTCGTAACGCTGGAGTGATTGTCGACTTCAACTTCAGTCCCCTATTTCGCACCGATTTTCACGCAGTGAATGCAGCACCGAGTTATTGTCGTGTGTACGTAGTACACAATCGAAGGTGGGCCTCAAGTTCGGAGAGCGTGTGACCTTCGAGCGTTCATGACGTCACGCAGGAGACCGTTTGCAATCCATGATTCGAGTTGCGAATACTATGTACCATCGAGCACGCCGACTTGTTGGAGCTCAATGCCAGCTCATCTCAAGCAATCACTGAGGATGCACTCATCAGTAAGTCAAAGTTGCATGTTTCTTAAACTTCAGCAAGACCAACATCATTGAGCTTTTTTCCTAGCTTTCCCCGACCCCGCACCTTTTTCTTTCGATGCCGATTCTTCTTCGATTAGGCCGAGGATGTACTGTATCGTCCTCCTCAGATGGAGTCTTCTGCCGCGGAGGCGCTTCTAGCCCTCTTCTTCTTACTCGGAGCCTGGCGATTCACTGTCTGGCCAGTCGTCAGTGGCGGTGTCGCCACCGACTCGTGCTCGTATTGCGTGAGCGACCTTTTCCTCGCTCGTCGGCGACGCCCATCTGACTGAGGAACAACTAGATCGCAAAGGAGACTGAAGTCTCCTAGGTGTCCTCCTCCACCTCCATCTTGGCGCGTATGCTAGTCGTGCCTCAAATTCGCCAAGATCTCCTGTACACTTCTCGTCCTTGAATCTCCAAATGATGCATCACGTTGAAGTGTATTTGATGTGACCCACACCAGTCTCACCGCTGATGCTGTTGCAAAAGCGAAGACTATTTTTCAAAAAATTATGCTGGGATAGGAAACACAGTGTCTGTCCGTCCGCGAGCTGGTATTTACCGGTTGCGGGCTTGCATGTCGGTCCGCGAACTAGTATCTACCGGTTGTGGGCTGAATGAAGAGACTTACTTATCCAGTCGCATCAGACGTGGGGTTGTGATCTTTTCGCTGTCAGCATGGTGAATTGAATCGTTCGTTTCTTCAAAATATGAAACGGATGTGTGCGTGCATGGGACGATGCCTGAGTAACTCAACGGTGCATTGATCGTTGGTGAAACGACTGCAGGGGGTTTGTTGAGGTTTCTTCACACTCCAACAAACATTACAAGCTGCACAATGCTCGGACACGTCCGCGGTGGGGGCCACGACCGCAGCGTATGGCGGCCACAATCGAGGATTGGTCGATGGGTGACGGTGGTGCTTCTCGTCGCTCTTTCAGCATCTTGTGGTTGGTACACCCAGCACGACATCAGCTTTTCAAACGAAAGCGAGCGCGAAGGCAACAGTGTGACGCATAATGTAATCGTCCGGCGTCAGCAGCTTCAGGCCAAGCTCACAGCCACCGGTGGATCCAGATCGTTTGCATCAGCGAAGATGATGTTCGACCCTGTCTCATCGGACGGTTCGACTTTGCAGGACGTGGGCAGCAACGCGATCATCGATCCCATCAAGGATGCCCCACGAGCGAACTCGGATCAAAAGCCAAGAAAACAGAAGGTCAAACCGCCTCCCAAAGAATCGAAGCCACCCTCGACGCCAGCACCAACGCCAAAGCCAAAGCCAACGCCGAAGCCAACGCCAAAGCCAACGCCGAAGCCAACGCCGAAGCCAACTCCAAAGTCTCAGAAAAGCTCGAGTCCACCTGCGACGAAGCGTCCTGCTCCGAAAGTAACACCAAAGCGTACGCCCGACCCAAACGTGGAGAAACTGTGGGCTCCGATCAAAACTCTTGCGGAATTGAACGAGTACGAATGCACTGCTTGGCGGCAAACCGCGAATTGCTCTCCTCGGGGCGACCTCAAGCCTCAGCGAGATGGCTCGTGCGACAAGATCATTCTGCCTTCCGACTCGGGGTTCTGTGAGTATTACCACCGCAAGACAGGCGAACTGCGTCGCATCGTCGCCGTAAAGTGCAAGTCTCGAGCGAGTCAGATGGGATACTCCTGCGCGAACGCTACGATGCTGGTGCGCTATAACTTAATGGCCGACGACTACAAGCCGGCCTACCCGCTTTCCTTCGAGAACAACCAGCGCGACTTCCTTCAAGAGAACGATCTTACCAAGGAGAAGGCAAGCAAGGCTGTGGTGGGGAGCGGAAAGAAAGTCGAGCCACCAGCTTCCTTCACACGAGGGATAGCGTACGTTGTGTACGAGCAACTGTTCCTGAGTGTGTACGCCGCGATCCGAGCTCTCCGTTCTACCGGCTGCACTCTCCCCGTTGAGCTCTGGTACCGAGAAGTGGAGACGAACACGTCCCATCCGCTCCTGCAAGAACTCACGAGCAAGTACGGCGCATACTTGCGCGTCATTAAGGACCCACGAGCTGTCAAGTTTTACACAAAGCTCTACGCCGTCTTCTACAGTGCCTTCGACAACCTACTGCTGCTGGATGCCGACAACTTCGCAGCTCGTGATCCAACCCACTTGTTCGCCACGGAGGTCTACAATGACACGGGGGCAGTCTTCTGGCCGGACTACTGGATGCCCAACCGCACCATCTTCAAGACCAAGAAGAACAGCGACTTGTGGCACCTCATGGGCGTCCCTTTCGTCGACATGTTTGAGCAGGAAAGCGGGCAAGTGCTGGTGAACCGAGTCAAGCACACACGAGCACTGCATACGCTTCTACACTATGGGCTAACGGAGCCTCATTTGCCAGCTGAATTCGACATGCTCTGGGGCGACAAGGACCTCTTCCGCTTCGCTTGGATGCGCTCCAACTCCAGTTTCCACATGATTCAACGGCCAGCGGGAAGTGCGGGACTGAAAGCGTCTCACTTGAACATTTTCTGCGGGAATACGATGGTTCAGCACGATCCAAGCGGTGAAATCGCTTTCTTGCACCGGAATATCGTTAAGTTCTTGCCGGACGGGAACAACACGCAAAAGCTCTGGCACTATGTGCAGCAGTACAACACGGACCAAGATCTACGGTACTACGAGGTTCGTGGTGATGTGGACCACCGATGGTTCCCAAGCATCCGCAAGTGCTACGGCAGAAGGATCAACTACCTTCGGGCCTACTCGCTCAAGCCCATCGCGGATTTCCCCTTTGCTGGCCTTGAAGATGAAGTCATCTCTCATGTTCTCGAAGGTGAAAAGATCATTAAGCAGTCGGGATATGTGAGCCCGCCAACAGAGCCACCAGCCACTAAACCCCCTAAGAGGGTCAGGAGGAAAAACCTCAAGAAGGACAAGAAGAATTAACCCAAATTTGAATCAATTTCGTGCTTGGCAAATAATGTTTATTGTCTATCATGAGAATCTATCGCGAGGCTAAGCCCAGCTATAGTACCTCGGAGAGATCGTCTAGTTGCAGTGGTGCTCCGATGAGCTCCGAGTATTTGTGGTACGGGTGGCTTTCAATGTACTTCTGGATAATGTAGCCGAACGCGAGAGCGGCGACGTTCAGCCAGAAGCTCGTCCAGGACTTGGTCAGCTCGTTCACCATGATGAACACGCCCAGAGTGAACGGCAGCATCATAGTCAGCACCAACGAACGGTCCGACAGGTTCACGCGGTATGGTCGCTCGATTTCGGGGTGCGAGAAGCGCATGCGCACAGCGGCACTCATCTCGACGAGCGACGAGAGAGCCGACAGGAAGTTGTCGACGCCCAGGATCGTGTCGAAATCGAACATGCCCATGAAGACGATGATGAAAAAGGCCAGAAAAATGGCTCGTCGGGGCACACCGGTGTCTGGATGTCGCCTACGAAACGAAAGACGGGTGAATAGGCGTGGTAGATACAGGTATCGTCAGCCACAGGTAACGTACTGGGAGAAGTAAGGCGGTGCCAGGCCGGAGTCAGCCATGCCTGCAAGTTGGAACCCGTCCTTGGCCATCTCAGCGACGTAGAGGCCAAGGTTGCCAAACACGGACGAAATGAGCACCCAGATGCAGAGCCACGGGCCTCCGATTTTCTGTGCGATGACCGAGTAGGATCCGTCGTCCCATGTCGTGTAGTGAGGCATATCCGCTCCCGCAATCGCGATGAACGGGATGATGTAGCTAATCAACCCAAGAGAACAGTCAGCTTTCTCGCCACCCCAGCTCAACCATCAACGCCCACGTACGTGAACGCAATAAGCACCACCGTCAGCACCATCGCTTTCGGATACGTGGTCTTGGGCGATTGAATCTCGCCAGCATACGCTCCCGCTGCGTCAAAGCCGCTGTAGTTCCAGTACAACGCACTTAGCAGCCGCCCCCAGTCGCGCTAGAAGCCAGCAAACTCTCGTCAATCCATCGTTAAAAATCCCCAAGCTCTCAACAATGACGCACATCTTTCCGGATGACGAACCAATTGGCAGGTTCAATCAATGGCATGGCATACGCGACCAGCACCGCAAAAGGCAGGAAGATCATGAGTCCCATCACTAGCAACGTTTGGCCCACCACCTTGATGCTGCTGAGCGTGGGCAGCATGAAGAGCACTGCAAAGACAGCTCGCATGAAGAAGACACTCCAGGCTACTCCATCGTCTCCATTGACCGCGTCCTTATCTCCGTAGAGCAGCGCCAGCAGCGTGTCCACGATCAAACACGGGTAGATGGCGTTGTCGATGACCCCCGACGTCCAGGACCAGTAGCCCACCTGGAAACCCATGGGTCGACCGAAAGCCACGCCCACCCACTTGCAAAAGCTGCCGTCAGTCGGGAAGGCCGTGAACAGCTCGGCGAACGTCAAGGCTAGTGGGAGACACCAAATCCACGGGAAGAGCACGACGGCCAGGATGCCCACGAACGGGCCGCACGCTGCCAACACGGGTTCGCTGCCCCACGGGCCGCCACTGACGTTGAAGTATGTGATCAGCGCCACGGACAGGATGCCCAGCTGACGATGCGAGTGAGAGCCCGGCATGGCGAGGAACGAACTGTGGCACAGACGTCAGCATCCTTTGGCGCCTGGCCAATGGGAGCGCGTGACGGTTGGATGGGGTGGACCACAGAAGTGGGCACTTTTGGTGTACGACACGCCTGCGATGCTCGCTGGGACATACGATATACTTACGGATAATCACTTTAGAAAGGTGTACCAAATAAACGCAAAGAACCAAAACTGATATTTTGATTATATCATGTTCTGTTGTTT